>CM047991.1:22357452-22392933 GCA_026261665.1 Melanotaenia duboulayi | reverse complement strand
TTGGATCGCGCAGTCAGAGGTGAGGCACAACTGGCCACTGCCTCACCTGGGGTTTCTGCCCTGTATTTGACCGGGAAATACTCAAATTCGTCGATTTTTACTTAATAAAATGGCAAAAACGTGTAGAGTTTATACTGAAAATGCATTTTCAATACAGATTAGTGGAAAATATCAATATTTATTTTATGTACTTCTTTCTTTTTATCATGACAGGTGAGGCACTGCCTCACCTGCCTTTCCTGACCATGCGTCACTGTTCAGCCGTCATCCATGGCTTCTGGTTGGTTTGGGTGATGATGTTCTTCATGACACCCTCCATGCATTTGCTGATGTAGGCTGATACAGGCGTGGCATACTCATCAGTGTTGGTGTGGTTGTTGTAGGTGGCAGCTGTTTTAAACATGTCCCAGTCTGTGCACTCAAAACAGTCCTGAAGTGCCTTCATAGCCCCCTCTGACCACACCCTCAACTGCTTCACTGTGGGCAGCCACGCTTCCGCCTCCAGTCACAACGCCTTTACTTGCTCCTCTGTCGCCTTGAGTTCTTAGATGAGTCCGCTGCTCCATCAGCCGCTGGGTCTTTCCAGCGTTGCACTCCGAGACTACGTAAACACTCCAGGGTAGCTGTGCCTACAAGCCCAAAGTCACTGGATGATTGTAATTTCAGAAAGTGCTGGCAATCTAATACTAACCTGTTCTGGATGTTGTCTATTTTTGCCATTATAGTTCTTGCACAAAATATCTGAAACTGTTGTGAGCCCGTAGAGCTGCAGCCAACCAGGGCGTTGCCATTTTGTTTTTAATGTTTTTTCTTTTTTCTTTTCCAGTCAAAACTACCGCCTTTGGCATCACTTTAAAACTAAGTCATCTCCTCTGTACTGAACAGAAAAATGTCTGATTATTTATTATTTATTTATTGACAGTTATGAAAAAAATCAGATGCTGATTTCAGTAGTTTATAATAATTAGTCTCATGTTCCCATTTTTGGATTATTAGTGTGATAAAAAATCTAAATTAAACTGAATCAAAAGAAAACTAAACCAAACAAAGACAAAACCAAGATAAACTAAATCGGTAAACTCATTACAAGCATACGAGACTAATTTAGGGCACATTAACACTGTCGCTGTTTGGTCCGTTTAAAACGGACCGGGGTCCTCTTCCACAGATAGTACAATTCTTTTAATGCAGTGTCATCACCATCTACACTCTGATGCGGTTCACAAACTGTCCAGTGAACCAAAAAGGAAGTGAAGTATGCCAAACACAACCCATTTATCTTGTGTGCAGAGTAACTCATTGCATCAATTGCTGCTGATACCAGACAACTTTTTTAGAAAGACTTATATGTTCTGCATAGTAAAATTAGGAACCAGAAGACTGCATTGTGTGGCTCCATTGTTTACTGTTTATTTGCAGTGAAGGAACATGTGAAAGATTTTCTCTTGTGGTCCTGACCAATCAAAGAGCCCAATTTTCTACTTCCTGCTTTTTGATTATTGATTAGCAAGCAGGTGTTTCAACTATGTGACCTCATCCCTGCAGTTTCATTACAATCAATTGAGCATATTTGAGTTCAGTTTGGTTCACTTCAGTTTAATTTAGTTCAGATCAGCTTTATTTGTATAATGCCAATTCACAAGTCATCTTATGGCACTTTTATAGACAAAGTCCAATTCTCNCCAATTCACAAGTCATCTTATGGCACTTTAATAGACAAAGTCCAATTCTTTTTTTTTTTTTTAACCTGTCCTGTTCAGCATCACAGCAAGTAAAATGATAATCGTATTNTCCAGCATCACAGCAAGCAAAATGATAATTGTATCGTGCTGAACTAGTATGCTCTGCCTAGGGGAGGCCTATGGGTAAGGCTCCTCTTGATACAGTACAATTCAATACAATTGCTTACAGTCCAATTATAATTTGGTTAAAACAAAGACGTAAAATGATTCATATTAATGCAATTTATAATAATTTGAGTTTATATTAGTCAACTCATTAAACACGATGGCAAAGCTAAGAAAACCAATAGATTGCATCACATGATCTCTTAGATTCAGTCCTCTATCCTAAGTATGCATGGGGTGGCAGGTGACAGTGGAAAAGAAAAAACTCCCTTTAAACAGGCAAGGAAAAGTTTCCAGCAGAACCAGACTCAGGAATGGTGGCCATCTGCCTCGACTGGTTTGGGGTGGAGAGGACAGGGCAGAAGAGTCAGTGTTAAACCAAACAAAAATCAGACAAAAGCCATTTAAATTTTGTCAAATAATCTGATGAAACACTTTTTTACATACAACATTTTTCAGAATCAAAATCTGTTTTGTCTAGTTGAATTCCTGACTCTGACAACTTCTAATTGATTAATTACTCATTGTTTACTGATAGTTAATTGTTGCTCCAGTTTGACCATTTTTAGGGACCCAAAACAGATCTGAAAAAAGACATGGCCAAACAGAAAACTGGAACAATTGGATCTATTTTTACTTAGGTATGTAAATGTTTAAAATGCATACTCTAGTAAAGGGCACAGTATTTATCGTTTTAGTAAACAGACACCAGCATTTACTATGCATGCGTCAGAAACGGATACTTAAATATATCTCATATACAGGAGCCAAATTTAAACCTCAGATAATCAAATCAAGGATTAGACCACAAAAACACACCCTTGTTGTGTCAGTGTGTATTTCAGTGTGTTGATGGTGCTGATAAACAGGGTGCTCTGTCTGCTCTTTATTAGATTGGACTGCTTTTATCCACCAACATACACTGAAACTCAGTCTGCAGCCATCAATCTCTGGGCATGTGCGTCAGAACGGGAAGATTGATGCTGTTTGAATTGGCAACATTTGCTCCACAAGATCAACAACGCAACAACTATGTGTTTGAAGCTCAGCGTGTGTTCCAGTAGAGGGAGCTCTAAAATGATTGATTTACTTATGTTATTCTTTTATTTAATCATATATTGCTCTATTCATCTGATTGATGAATTAACTTAATCAAGGTTACGTTTATGCATTAAAATTTTTTTTAAACGTGACTTTTGAAAACATGACGCCTCAGTTTCAGAGTGCTGTGTTTGTAGAAAAACCTGCCGGGTGTTTCTGGCCACAAATACTTTCTATGTCATTAATTTCCCATTTTGAAGCCCTCTACATTTTCTTTCTCAACGTTATAGAAGCTAAACCACTGCTTAGTTAACTGTAGAGCCGATGTTTTTCACAAATGGCTTGATGTTAACATGATTGTTTTCCATGCATTGGTCACTTGAAGCTATTGTTTATATCTGTGTTAAAAAGGCTGCTAAATAGTGTTGCAGTTATGCTGGCTCATCCACCCAAGGAATATCCACTCTGACGCATTAATCATTGTTTATAACTGATCAAATCTAAGTTTCCTAATCAGTTAATCTGTTTTTTTTTTCTTTTTTTTCCAGTTTATATCAAGGCTACATCAGAGTCTGTGAGCCAACTCCTCTAAAATTCTAAAAGTATTATTATTGATATCTATATCCACAAAGTAAATATAACACAAAGTTTGTTATACTCTGCTGGGTCACTGTCATAGAGAACATCTCGATTAATGTGACCTGGTAATGGCAGTGTTTTTTATCAGTATTACAGTAAGTTTTTTTACTTGAAATCATCATGGTATACCACAAGGCTCTGTTTGTAGACCACTGCTTTTGAAGCTAATCTACCAAGGAGACATACTGTGTGAACGGACTGTACTTATCTAGTGTATTCCTAGTCATGTCGACCACTTAAAGCCCGTTAACATTACATGTCACATTCTCTCATTTACACACACACACACACACACACTCATACAGCATTTCTATTCAGTTTACAAAGATACATAGTCTAATAAACTCTCCAAGAAATGGTTTTCTTTCAACTGCAATGAACACCTCAGCAGAAACGAAGACAACAAAAAAAAAAAGCTAATTGAAGGGGGGAGTGTAGAGAACAACGGTAAAGTTTTTTGTTGTTGTTTTTTTTTTTATTTACTCTGCTGTGATACAAAGTCTGTATTGATTATTTTCAGGAAGAAAGCCTGGCGCTGCAGTTGACTGACTCCTTATATAGACTTTCTTTCTTGGAGCTTATCAGGCTCACAGTGATTCTCCACATGCAGGCAGGAAGAGATTTGTGTGATTTAATTGGCTGCCAGACTTTGGCTGGCTGGACACGGCCCAGAAAATAATTCTAATTTAAAAAAGAAGAACAACAACAAAAATAGCAAGAAAAACAACTTCAACTTGAGGGAGCTGCGTGTCTACTGCAAGTTTATAGTTTTTGTGAATTTATAAATGTTAATAGAAGTAAAAAAGCAGGCACAAGACAGTCAGGAAGCAAAAGTTTGAGGAAGTTTTACCTTATTTGTTTATGTAGTCTGATAATGTAATGGGAAAGCTATTCACTATAAAAAAAAACACTGCCAAAGTGTTAATGATAAACATAATAAACAGTGTAATGAATAGCTTTAGTTCAAAAAGTGTTATATTATTTAGGTTCTTAGATGTAAAGATCAGAACAGGGCATAACAAAATGCATTAACCAAACATGGACAAACATTAATACATGGTGCACAAGGATGTGTGTTGCATTCAGTTTATGAAAGATTTAAGGAATATAATGTGTCAAACATTAACATGGAATGTTAAATGTCATCACAATTAGAAGCTTTGAATGTTTTTCCAAGCTGTTTTCGTTCCCACCCTCACCCCCCACCCCCCACCCCCACTGTCAGATTTTAAGTTGCACTCCTGGTTTTTGTCAGGTTATTCGACTTAAATCAACACAGGCTTCTGGCAATCTGTGAAAAGCAAAACAGTCACAAATATTTTCAATACAGATAAAAATATGTGACATAGAAAAATAACATGTTTACTTGAGACAATAACTCAAACTGTTGATGAAAACATGGCACCCAACATGTGTGGTGTTTCTGCAGGGGTGATGGGAATGGTGGAGATGGACGAATTTGGAGATAGAGAAATGGACTTTTCTGTGTGGGACATGACGGATCCAGAGTCTGGAGAGTTTCAGGTAAAATCCCTGCTTCTTCATGTCATTACTATGATGCAACAACTGAAAGAAGACATTAAGTTACAGTAGGTACGTAGCTGCTGGAATATTTTCAGTTGTGTTGATCTGTTTATGATGGCCGAAGGTAAATAAACACAGACAGACACATGAAGCACAGACTAAGGGTATTGGATAGGGATGGTAACTACAGGTGTTTATTGCTATTTGTGCTTTCAGGTGGTGTGTGTGTATAACAGCAGTTTAAAGCAGCTGGTCATGCAGAAAGGTCTGAACTTCCAGTGGCCTGGAGGCTCTCCACCTCCAGATGTGCCCAAGTGTGGCTTCAAGAACGACAACCCAGCCTGCCTCACACGTACGACATACACACAGACATATACTGATATAGCTTGAGATGCAACTACAGACACAACTACAGAGTACAGACACACCTAAACACAATGAAATACTTATAGAGACACTGTAAAAACATACAAAGAGGCACACAGCTACTGTCCACAGTACAAGTATGAACTATGGACACATATAGTCACAAATTAACACAGCAGGTACACCTAAAAACACACCTGGAGGCAAACTTACAGACCGCATACTGCATGTATAAACACATTGACTGACCCCAGACACAACTACAGACTACAAACACACCTACAGGTTACAAACACACCACCTAAAAACTAAAATACGCCTATAGACAGATATTAACCTCGCACAGACATATTTATTACTACAGCCATACACAAATAAAGAATCACAAATCTGCATACGTAAACACCGTATAAGCAACATAAAACACCTACAGCTGCAGACACAGACTACAACCATGCCTAGGCACAAAAACAGACTATAAATGCACCTATATATATACAAACTGCAGAAACAGAGACAGATTAAGAAACACCTACCAACACAATCATAGATGCATCTTTAATGACCAGAGAAACAACTGCAGACATCAATTAAAAGACAAACACCCACAGCCAATGTGTGACACCTTTACTTGTTATGAATATTTTCATGGACACATGAGAGTATTTCCATCATGGAAAGGGTATTCCCCCTGTCCATGATCTGGTTTCACAAATTAAGTTAAAGGTATACAGATTCTTCTTGTTATGGTAGCCATGTAAAAATAATGACAGGAACCTCTCAGATCTTGATGGCTATAGTCATTGTGATAAAGAAATAACAATTAGGTACTGAAAAAGTTCAGTTAAATTAAGTGAACCATGCAAAATCACACTGGATGTTCTTGCCTCCCTCATATTCGAAATGAGACATTATTTTTCATCCAATGGGAAAATGTCTCACTTTCAACATATGATAGGCTACACATGCATGTAAAGTGAACAGCGTCTGCTAATTCTGATCAAAATTTCCTTCACATCTCGCCCACACAGGTACAGTTACAATGCATCAGATGGTTGCCATGGTGATTTGCTTTGTCTTTGTCATCATTGTTACCATCACCATCTTTATCTACAGGTGAGACACACAGACAGTATGTTTGCACTCATTTTTGTAAACCTTCACTTACAACCCTTTGAATATCTGTAGTAATATGTGAGGTTCAAACTGTCCTCACCCCACAAAAATGTCCACATCCTGAAGTCTTAAAACTTAAATCGGTCCTCACAAAGATAGATGCACAAGAGCGCACCCTAATTTCTGGTGGTTCAGGCTCTCACAGCACCTCTGTCTCTCTCTCTCTCCCTCTCTTTCTCTCTCTTTCTCCATTTTATTTTTATTTTTCTGTTGTCGTTCCCTTCCTTATGTCTACACATTCTCTTCCATTCTTTCTCTCTGTAATTATAGAGAGATCACAGCGAGGCCCAGAATGAGTGGATGGAGAATTACTATTTAAAAAAAGGATTAAAAAAAAGAGATCTGACTTTTATAGTTTCCATACATAGAGGAATTTCTGACCTTATAAAAACATCCTCACTTTTCTAGAGGCTTTTCACACTCTGAAACCAAGCTCAGTCACAAACCCCACTGCATATGCTTTAAAAAATTATATAAATTTTACCTTTTTGATGACACAAACATATTCTGCCGTGTTTGCACATGATGAATATCTCATCATAGTGGTGGGATAACTTTGTTAGTAATGTATTAGTACAACAGACAATGAATTGTATGTTCATTAAAGTTTGTAGGTGAGCCTGTTTATAATCTGTGCAGTGTAAGTTTTCTATCAATAAATCAACACATGGGATAAAAACAAAGTAAATCACAAAGAACTCAAAGTCAGGTTGAGTGAGTCGTTCTGCTGAAGGCAAATTAATTAGTATGAAATCCTGCATTCAGTTATCTTGCTCTTTTCCTCTTTGTTTATTAAGTGTGAATAAACTTATCTGTGAAGCAAAAACCTTAAATGTTTGTGGTTTCTTTGGAAAGCAAATAAATTTATAATGATTAAAATAACAGTTAATTAAAGTGTAATTTTATTCAGGTTTGAAAGGACTTTGAAGATGTTTATGACAATAGCACAAGGAAACAGAATCACCATGAAAAGACTGAATGTTGAAAAAGAGAAGCCACTATGACATCTCTTACATTCACCTCATTCTTCTCTGTAGGTTGATGCACAGAAGTTGTGTTCATCACACACACACACACACTCTTTAAGATCCACTGTTTCTGTTTCTGTCTCGCTGATAAACTCACTTAACACTTCCTTGTTTATCATTCACATCTCTCATTGTTTTCCTTTTGCTCATTTATTTTTTAACACACCTATACACCAGCTCTACCAACACACACACACACACCTGTCCTCCTGTCTGTTAACTAGGAAGTTGAAGCTAGAGAGTGAGCTGGCTGCTCAGCTGTGGAGAGTTTGCTGGGACGACATCCAGATGAGCAACTTGGATAAAGTTCTGAAGAGAACATGCAGCAGGCTCACCATGTCATTGGTAACATACGTATTCTCGCTCAAAACAAAGTTTCAGTGTATGTTTGCATAATCTATTGCTTATAAAGTTGTTTTTGTAGCACATAGATGATTATTTGCATCTCTTGAAGTCTGTTTTGAACTTTACAATCCACCTCTTATATAAGATATTAAAATTTGACGGGAACAGATGCATCGTAAAAAGAATGGATTTTAATACAAACCATGATCATTTGGTAACCCTACCAAAGTAGTGTTATCGTCTAAATCCAACCAGAAAGTGAGACAAATATCCTAGTGTTATGTCATACTAATGGACCAAATTTCGATCTCACACCATAGAAAGACCATTAGTTGAAAGTGCTACACTACTGTACCATCCAATACCTTCTGCCTCCTTATGAGAACTTTGTGGTTTATAAATAACAGACTTAACAATGGTATAAGTGCCAGTGTGCTTCTGTTATGTGGGTTGTAGGCTCAGTACTTTACAAGGCCCCTTTATAAGTCTTGTTAAAAATTACCTATATGGCCGTTTTAGATCATTAACTTACCCTAAGGTCTGCTTTCACAGAAATTGGTGTATATATAAATATGGTAAATTGAAAATTCTGAACCTTTATGAACTAATATGAAACTGAGTTATTTTACGTTTAATAGCTTCATCTTCTTTTGATTTGTGAATATGGTCAATTTTTTTGCACTTTAGGCCTGTAGCGTATTCCAAAAAACAGTTGTGACTGTCAAGCCCCATAATGCTGACAATACTTTTTACAGCACTTAAATGGGTGCTCTGGGATTGCAGGTACCAAGAGATAACATGTTTCAAGCATTTTCATTATTTATTTAACCACATTGCTAGTCATAAATTGCCCTGCCCTCAAGTTTTTTTTCTGGACTGTGTTCCAAGCCTGAAATTAACATTAATTAAACACTCAAAATTATGTAATGAACATGGTATCTGTAGCACCATGTGGTTATGTCTACAATGACATAAAAACCATAGTACAAAATTTTTTTGTACCAATTTCTTGGGATTTTAGGCTTTATTTTTATTAAGTGTAAAAGAATTTCACTATGACTGGAGTTCAGTTACACTCCCACTGTGTAAAAGAACAAATATTTGAATTCTAAATAAAAAATATGACCAAGTGGCTCAAACTGAAACGAAAATATTGTGTTCACTCAAGTCTGTTTTGCTTCTCTACAGAAAGGATCCAACTATGGCTCTCTGATGACCATGGAGGGAAATCTTCAGATCTACACCAAAACTGGGTACTACAAGGTTTGTGACAGACTTATACCACCTGACACACTCTGACAGTAGTATTGCTTGTTTCTTGAAGGGACTATAACAAGATGGTGTCATGAGTAAAGAAATGACCTTTCCAATTCTGTCATTTTCAGGGGAATCTAGCAGCGATCAAGTATATCAACAAGAAACGCATTGAACTGACGAGGAAAGTTCTGTTTGAACTGAAACATGTAAGAACTATCAAGACGCTGCCATTCCTAATGACCATCTTGTCTTACCTTATTGACAACTATATGTATTTTCTGGGTTAGTGCCCAACATCTGATGTGCGGGGGGTTTTGGTGTGATTTGAACCTGCAGCCTCTGTGTTTTTGCAGATGCGAGATGTTCATAATGAACACCTGACTCGCTTCATTGGTGCCTGCATTGACCCACCAAACATGTGTGTCATTACGGAGTATTGTCCCAGGGGAAGCCTTCAGGTACAACACATGCAAATCTGGACCTAGGAACTCAGTGTACCAAGTATCAACTGTCAGCACCCGCCCACCTGTATCACTTTATCAGCCATGAACAATGCTGAATAAGTCAGTAATACTGCTGTATACACCATCAGAACACCCAATTTGCCTCTATAAAACCCCAGTACTTCTCTATCAATACCATGCTTTTAGCAATCAATACCACCATTTCAACCAACAGTTCTCTACATCAATACACCATCTTATATACACCTACATCAACAATAAATACTGCTTCGTTTATTATCTGTGCCCCTTTATCTACTGGTGATACCCTTATATCTACTAACAATACTTTTCTGTCGATTTCAGTACACCTCCATGCATCCATCAATACCCCTCAATGAACCATTTCTCATCTGTTAACCACTGACATCCCACTATCAAAAATCAAGACTCCTCTATCGACTGCAGATATCATTCTATAGTCCTTCAATACTGATTTTACTCAACACTTTTAGAAAAAAAGTGCTGCCTATGTAAGGTTCTTCAGCTTAAGCTGAAATGTTTTAGAAGGTTCTGACTGGAACCTATCATAAAGGGTTACACCCAGAACCATCAGTAGAAGGTTCTACCCAGAACCCCTATGAGAGGTTGTACAATGAACCCTGCAATGATGTAGTGGTTCCACCAATAACCCTTACTGGAGGTTGTAGCCAGAACCCTTTTATGTCTCAAAGGTTTCATCCAGATTCCACACAGGGAGTTCCATGGAGAACCCTTTTATATTCATATGGTTTTATCTGCAACCCACATAGACTGCTTTTATGAGGATTTGACCACTAACCCTCCTGCCTGTGTTATAGTTATAGAATAAATTGATGCAACATATTAGGCACAGCTATTAAATAACATGCACACTGTATATCAAGTCTATTCAAAATTGTTGAGACTGAAAAAGCATTCAACTTCATTTAAATCTGTTTTTATTCAAAAACCTTTACACAATGATAGATAAGGAAGGCATACTCTCTCAGGAGAGTTTATATTTGGTCCTATGGGGAATAAAGGTGAGCATAGGCTGGTGGAATCAGGCAGGCCAAGATGCCCTCAAGTGGATGAATATATTCTCCAGCAATGGTGACACAGAAAGGAAAGACAAAAAAGTCAGTTAGTAGCGTCTGTATAAGACATAATTACTACACTAGATGAATTTCCAACAGTAATGGAAGGTCCAGTGAGAATAATCTGAGAAAAGACACATAGTAATAGTGACAGTGGGATATACTAAAGAAGCTTGTCCTCTAACTCCTGCAACATAAGCATCCATTGGAACACAATCAGAAGGACATGAAGGGACCACATTCAACAACAAAACTGGGTTTACTTGGGATAGTTCAAGATATTTTAGATATCTTCTTAGTGTTGTGGTTTTAATAGGACAAATTGGACACATAAAATTCACAACATCTCACCCAAAGAAGCAGATGCAAGTGATGAGAAGCCATCACACATGATCCTTGAGGGTGGGGGTGGGGTTGCAACCACATGATGTGATGCAGTCGTCAATGGGGTTAAATCAGAACCAGTAGAATGAATTGATTAAAGCATTTCAGACACAGGCATTAAAATACTTTTAAAAACATGAATATTTAAGGGTGATGATGTCCTAACACCCATACTTTCACCAGGCTTCGAAGAACTTTTTCTCCCAAAAAGGATTATCTCTGCATTAAAGGGTTTCCTAAAGAAACCCTTATTCTTACAGAGAACCCTTGAAGAAGCCTTGATGGACCATTTCAATGAAAAGGGGATTTTCAGACGCAAATGGTTCTGGGTAGAAACTGTACCCTTCATGGAGAACCCTTTTTGGAACCCTTACTTCTGAGAGTGTATGGCCAAGCATGCAGCTTAAATGAACCACCAGCTTCAGGTTTTATTCCAGATCCCCTCCAACACTTTTTCATACAGCAGATGTTATTTCCAATTTTTAGTTATAGTTATCTGTCAGTACTGTAACCTAGCAACCTCCTGGCATGGTAACCTAGCAACATGAGAAGATATGTCAGCCTGCAGTGGGCTGATGTGGGCAGTGTCAGGTTGTTGCCAGATGGTCGCTGGATTTAAGAGCTGTTTGAGTTATTGTCTGGTATTTTCTGTGTTATGGATGTATANGATTTAAGAGCTGTTTGAGTTATTGTCTGCCCTGAGAGGAAAAAGGTATTTTCTGTGTTATGGATGTATCACTGTCCTAACAGTGCAGAAATGGTTTTACATTAGCACAATGTCTTCTCAGGACAAAATGTCCTTACAATGCAGATATGTTCTTATAGAGCAGACACATACTTACTCAGCAGAAATGTTCTCATATTTCAGAAATATCTTGATAGGGCAGAAATAATTGCAGGATGGAATCAGATTTAGGTTGAGGTTTAAGACCAACACCCTCAATCAGAGAAAGTTTCAGTTTGTCTGTATTCAGGTAAAACCTGAAAACTTTCTTTAGGTCCAATCAGGTGTGCAATCATGTGTAACACATTACAGTCTTATGTGTTTTATTACTGCTTTTTAATGAGTCATGTGCAATAATGGGGATAAAATTGTACGTTATGTAATTGCATGTATGTATGTTGTACTTTTTTAGGATTATTGTTATTGATCAACCTGCCAAGGGACAACAGATGGAAATTAGCGAGTTGCTAAAATTGGACACATTTACACCTCAGTGTTAATTAATGTGCTCTGGCCCTATTCTTATAAGTAAAACAATAAATAGATAAATAAATAAAAAGCAAGGGAAGTCTTTATATCAGCTGGGATCCTCACATATGAAGTTAGGCCAACTTGTGTGTGCTTATCCTCCAGGACCTGATGGAGAGCGACAGCATCACTTTGGACTGGATGTTTAGATACTCTCTCATCAATGATATTGTCAAGGTAACGACTTGTCTCTCAGGCTAGAGCAGAGTGTTGATGGGTGGGGTAACCATGAACAGCACTTTTCAATCAAACCCTGTTAGGGGAGTTTCTATCATTCATACTCTTTGACTATGAGTTGTTTTGTGGTTTCTGTAGGTTTTGTTTTTTAATCATGTTGTGTCTGTTATTATTTTACTGATATTGACTACATCTGATTCTCGCCCAACAAGAAAACAACACAACCACAAGGAGAAACAATCAGGGTGGCAAAAAAAATAATAATAATTTAAACACTGAATTTGATTTTGCGGGAATAAGAATTTAAGAAGGCTCTCTCACTGCGAACTTAAATTGTTCGCTATTGTCATTTATCTGTTTAGTAAATGTGTATGTATGTATTTGTTTGTTTTTCAGGGTATGGCATTCCTCCACAACAGTGTCATCATCTCCCATGGTAACCTGAAGTCATCCAACTGTGTGGTGGACAGCCGCTTCGTTCTGAAGATCACAGATTATGGACTGCAGAGTCTCCGTACCAGCACTTGTCCTGAGGATACACATGCTTACTACGCTTGTATGACACCCTTTTTGCTAATAAATTGTAATATTTACAAGAAAGTGTAACAAACTTGTTTTTAAGTTACTGTTCATTTCATATTACAAATTACCTGGCAGGTAAGCTGTGGACAGCTCCAGAGCTGTTGAGGACAGAGTGCCCTCCTCTTTGTGGGACCCAGAAGGGAGACGTCTATAGCTTTGGTGTGATACTTCAGGAATTGGCTCTACTCAGAGGAGTCTTCTACCTCGATGCACACGCCCTCACTCCTAAAGGTCAGTGTGGACGACAGGACATGAAGGGCCCCAAACACAATGTCTCTAATCAAAAGTCTATCTGAAAAGTCTACACTGAAACACAAGTGTGATGACAGTGTTGGTTTATTTACATTCCTGTAAAGCAGTTGGATAACAGCCCTGTCAGCAAACACATTAACATATCAGTTATTCTTTCAGGAGCCATCAGCTCACACTCCATGTCGCATGTAATCTGAACGCCTGAAGCAAAAAAATGTAACTTTAACAGCCGAGGACATTCACATTATTGTGACTGCTATGGCTCTATGGATCATGCTAACGTCACACTCCTTCACTGTTTTTTGTTTTTTTTCACTTCACTTTTCTGATATGAACTCTTGAATAATTTTATTTAACAAGTTTCTCAGGCTTTAGCAGCTTATTTTTAACTTTTTGTAGCATTGAATTTGAGCCCAATTGTTTCTGTCTATTTCAGTGCCACCTAATGAATTTACTTTAGCATTTAGAATAGCATTTAGCATGTGACAGAACATCTCTCAGCAGCCTCTGAAGGGAAAATGAGGAACAAACTTACCTGAATGAATTTGAAATAATTAAAAATATTGTAGATTCAACATCATTTAGATAAATACAGTACCAGTCAAATGTTAAGATACACCTACCCATTAGATTTATCATGTGTCCAGTCATACATACAACCACATTACACATCTAGATGGATAATTGGGCACTAGATGGCCCTCTAGTGGACACTGTGGGTTTGTAACAATGTTTACATCCTGTGAGCATAATTTCAAAGGCAAGTCATGAATCAGATTTAAACTTCAAACAAGTCGTGCATAAAAACAATCAAATACCAAATGAGATGTTGCCTCATTAGTGGATAAAAAAAACACATTTCTGAAAAGGAGAGCGGAGAATAGACCTTAACTGTGAACTAAGAGTGCAGCATCACAAAGGCGAGTTGTATCATTTTACCCTGAATAATCTTATCTGTGGGCAGAAGCGTCAGTCAGCGCTAAATGAAACCTGCTGTCAGCATTTTGGTATTTTCAAAATCCGCATGAGCCAAGCAGCAACTCCAACAGACCAAGTCATTACCTCAGTCTCTCAGAATCTGAGTAGACATAATATTTATGCCTTTTTAGAAAAAAAAATATCAAAATACATGATTGATTCAAGTATAAATTAAATTTAAGTAAACAGAGAAAATGTGCAGTATGTTAATAAACAGGATGTAGAACTGAAACTCAAGCATCCTCAAAGAAAAGATTAAAAACATTATCAAAGAAAAGAAATCAACATGCTAATCTGAAAACATTGAAAGAAAAAACATATTAAAATTGTCAAAGACAAGCAGATAAAATTACACACAGAAGAATCAGAAACTGTAAAATGTTGAAATCATGCGACATTTAGTGATGACAGGGAAATTACCAGTGGTGAAGCACACTGGATGGATAGAGAACTTTGAATAGTTACCAAAGTTAGATTTCCTTTTCTGTCAAAGCTAAACTACCCTGTGTTAGACTTTTTAATCTGGATCAGATGGTTTTTTTTTTATTTTTTTGCTTGATTAAAGATCCATCATAGGTTCTCAACTTAAAAACTCAGGCTGTACGGGTATAATCTAATCTGGCCCACTTGGTTACAGTCCACCTCGACATACAGCTAGACACAAATCAATTGATTTGATGACATTCAAATGAACTTGCTGCAGTACAGACCATTGTATACTAATGACTTTTTTTGACACATAAGTTTTTAACATGATCTTCTTGTACCCATTGCCCCAGAAATCATCCAGGCACTGATTCAGGGTGGCGTACCGCCCCTCCGTCCCTCCCTCTGCTTCCACAGCCACAGTGAGGAGCTTGGGGTCCTGATGCAGCGCTGCTGGAGTGAAGAACCGAGTGAGCGACCTGACTTCAACACTATTAAGATCCTGCTAAGGAAGCAGCACAGGTGCAAAAAACAGGATGCCATGGCCCCAATAGGCCCATATTTACTCTATATAATTTATTTACACTTTAGCTGGTTAAAAAGGTTTGCTTGTTTTTTCTTTTTTGCTAAAAAACAAAAAAGGATTTAATTTATGATATTGTGTTTTCGATCAGTCATCAAACAAATAAATTTTAATCGTTGGTAAATATGTTGTATAAAAAGGAGTTATATGAGTTTTGCTGTTAGGTCGCGAAAAATGTTGTTTCCAAGAGTCTGTCAGAGGTTTGTCATTCAGCGAACATTTAAGACCAGAAAACTCTGTAAAACACTTCAGGGTGAAAGCTGAATATCTCTTTTCCACCTGTGTGTCTTCCTGTGTATCATTTTGTCTATCTGTATGCCTGTCTTTTTGTCTTTAGAGGTTATGGTTCCAACATCTTGGACAACCTTCTATCCCGTATGGAGCAGTACGCCAACAACCTGGAGGAGCTGGTAGAAGAAAGGACTCAAGCTTATAATGAGGAGAAACGCAAGGCGGAGGCCCTGCTGTACCAGATCCTGCCGCAGTAATTATGCTGAAATAATTCTGAATTACATACTAAATAGTATTAGTGCTGCACCACATGCAATTACAGTAACAATATTGTATCACACAAATTAATCCTTAGGAACTTTGCAGAGATGTCATGTCTCTGTTTGTGTCAGTTCTGTAGCTGAGCAGCTGAAAAGGGGGGAAACAGTTCAGGCTGAAGCTTTTGATTCTGTTACCATCTACTTCAGTGACATCGTCGGCTTTACTGCTCTTTCTGCTGAGAGCACGCCGTTGCAGGTTGGTAAAACCTCGATTCACTGCAAATGTTCAACTTTGATGTGTGGACCACAACCTGCAACTACTGGGCTGCCATCTACTGGTTTGAGTCATCACTGCAGCACAGATTATGACTTTTCTGTCTTATTAACAGACCTGGTGGTCAGATTCAATTTTGGTTTCTGTTGTATTGTTGCATATCTGTTAAGAAGAACTTTGTGAAATATTTGCTCAGTAAAGAGCAAATATTGAACTGCATTGTTTTTGTCACCTCTAGGTTGTGACTTTATTAAATGATCTCTACACTTGCTTTGATGCCATCATTGACAATTTTGATGTTTACAAGGTAATAGATTCTCAAACTACTTACAAAAAATCCCCACTTTTAATCTATGACGAATCAGTAAGAATCAGACCAGTTTAAAGTTCTGTGAATGGCCCCTTCACAGGTGGAGACCATTGGAGATGCCTACATGGTGGTCTCGGGTTTACCAGTAAGGAATGGTAAACTCCATGGTCGGGAGGTGGCCCGGATGTCTCTCGCCCTGCTGGATGCTGTTAAGAGCTTTAAAATTCGGCACCGACCTAACCAGCAACTGAGGCTCCGCATTGGCATCCATAGTGGTACAATAAAACAACACCACATTCCAACAACACTACTACACAATGTCAATTTACAAACTGAAAGTGTTGTTGTTTTATAGGTCCAGTGTGCACTGGCGTGGTTGGTTTAAAGATGCCCAGGTACTGTTTGTTTGGAGACACAGTCAACACCGCATCACGCATGGAATCCACAGGAGAGGGTAAGATCCGCGTCTTTGCAGGAACCTACAAATTGATCAGCTTCCTGTGTCTAAAACACCAAGATCTCGAGTCCTGAAACAAACACGACATCTGTCAGAGATTACCTCAACAACAAACATACACAATGGAATACAGTAACCACAAGATACAAAAGCCAATTTTCCACATAACCACTGTAATGGTCAAGTGAAGTTACAGAAAACTGCACAAATTAGATAAAGAAAATGCAAATCAGACTTGGGCTGTATTGTTGTGTATTGGGGAATCCCAAAGATGAAGCGCGAGGATTCAAATAGTGGTTGTGGCCTTTCTGCGAGGATTTTGCATGTATGTTCTTTCATGTTGAGCTCTTTCACTGTGGTCCAGCTTCCTCTCACAGTCCAGAAACATGCATGTTAGGTTCATTAGCAATTCTAAATTTATTGTAGTGGAGAGTGTGGCCATGAATTTTTGTTTTTGTATCACTTGTCTTTTTTGACCCTGTGGTGAATGTGTTCAGGGTATGCCCTGCCTCTCCCCTGATGATAGCTGGGCTAGGCTTAAGCCCCTTCCATAATTTTGAATAGTATGAAACGGGTTTGGAACATGAATTAATGAACCAGTTTGGAGCAGGGTGTGTTTGATCATCAGAAGATGGCAGTAAAGTCTAGGTGCGTTTTGCTGCAAATCCATCCATCCATCTATAATCTATTATCCACTTAGTGCAATTAAGGGTCACGGGGAAGCTGGATTTTAACATTTAGCAAAAGCAGGGTACACCCTGGACAGGAGCTGCTTATTCATGTGAGAATATGTTTCTATCACAGACTTATTAAAACAAATAAAGAATGGTTAAAAAAAATGTACTCAAGAAAGAATTAAATTTTGGATGAGCAGTTCCTTCTCTGACCATGTTGCTCTGTCAAAACAAAGACAAAATATGTTGTATCTGTCTCAGTACGCCAACCAATTCTTTATACAATTCTTAGTCATTTCTCACTTTAACTACTGCAGTGCAACATATAGTCCAAAACGTGGATACACAACTGATGTTTGACCGCCCAAAAAGGACATCCCTAATTTGTTTATTTAACTTTACTGGCTTCCAAGGCTGCTTGAACCCAATTTAAGTCACTTATGCTGCCTACAGTGACAGCAGGGTATGTATCAGCTATCTAAACTCGGCATCCTGCTTCTTCTTTTCCTGTGTTCCTCTCAAGAAACCTGCCTGATCCTGTTATCTCTACACATGCAACAGTCTGAGCACATAAGCTTTTGGTCCGTCAGGAGCTCTATATTCCTTTTGACTCCTAAATTGACTCAGATAATGCCTGTTATTCATACACCATCTCTCCTTTTTCCTGTGCTCTTCTGTCTATGACCTAGAAATCAATTTAAGGAAAACATATTGAAGAAAGTCTAAATTTCTAAAATCCACTCGGAGAAGGGAGAAGATACTGCAAAAGAAGAGAGGATCTGCAATGTATAAAAAGGGCTCATTCTCATCTGACAGAATATTATTAATCACAGCAGTGGGCTGTAAAACAACATTTGGCAAATGATTAAGCCCTGTTAAATACAACAAAATGACCAGTTTAAAATGATGGCTCTGAGACACGTTAAATGCTCATTACTCTGACTCCTTTCCCCTAATGCTTACATTTCTGATTAGAAGAATGAAGACATGAAGAGAGGAGTTGAAGATGTGCAAATTAAGAAATGAGATAAGGGGGCAGCAAAGTCATATATGATACAATACATGATGTTGTGCCTTATCCCATCTGAATGACACATTTGTTGTGTCTCCTCAGCCTTGAAGATTCATGTTTCTGAAGCTACTCGTCAGGTCCTGCAGGAGTTCACATGCTTCCAGCTACAACTTAGAGGAGAAATTGAGGTGAAGGGGAAAGGATGTATGAGGACATACTGGCTGCTAGGAGAGAATGACAAAAATCAATAAAAGAAGGATGGAGACTGACAGAGGACTTGTGCAGGAACATCTTTAACTAATGGATAAGCCATGAACAGAAAAACAAATGTCAGAAACTGCTTGTATTAAGCATGTTCTTCTCTTCAATTAGTTACATGTGGCATCATTTAAAGTTTAAAGTGACAGTTCTGTAACTGATTGAAATGAACTGGTTTTATTAAAAAAAAAAGTTTAAAAAAAATAGATACTGAAGGGCAAATGTTTCACTGTAAAATAAGTTGTCTTGAAAGAAAGTTGTGTAAATATGAAAATAAAATGTGTTGTTACTTCTGTACTTGGGAATAATTCATCATTTAATCTGTTTGAATGCAAAATGACTCACCAGTCAACAACTATGTAAAACAAGCAATCAAGCTGTCAAAATTCAGCAGATTTTAATAGGTAAGATTTAGGTACTAGGTAACGTGACATATTTTATTTGAGTAGCCCTTTTTCTACATTTCATTCCATACAAATTTTTTATTAATAAATGGGTTTTACAAGTATTTCTGAATACAATGAATTAAGGCAGCAAGATTTAACTGCCCTTTTTCCTATCACCCACATCCCTTCTAAAAGTATCCTTGAAGCACAGAGTACATAATTGTTATACATTTCATATAAAGTATAGCAGAAGTTTTACTTTAAGAATATTTAAAGCATTACTGTGTTGAGAAATATAGTTAGAGCAGCTATTATCAGAAACGATTATTAGAATAAATTTTGTAGTTATGTGAAATTGTTGAGTAATAACATATTGCAATGTTCAGTTGTGTTGATGTTCTTTGTAAACAAGGTGAAGTCACGTCCATGCAGGTGGTCTCCAGAATAGAATGTCAGGGATTGGCTCCAGATTTCTTCTATGTGTATTGGTTCATACTAACGTCACTCAAATCTCTCAGCGATTTGATTGGCCCTTACGCAGTACGGATGCCACCCTGTCCCTCTGCTAGATCTGTGCGGATGTCCGTTATGTTACAGTGGTAGGACGGTGTCACAGAGTAGGATACATAGACCTAGCTGTCCCTAAATAAGTTTTTTAAAACACATAATAATAGACCGAAGCGACTCACAGCAAGTCTCCGATCCTTACCGCAGTCCCGAACTATTAATTATATCGACACACACATACACACACACACATCCATAACACCCCTGCACCAGCAGTCCCAGCACTTCACAGCTCCGCGGGGCCCGGCGAGGCGCGGCGGGAGCAGATGGAGCCTGCACCGGCGAAAGCGAAGCCACAGGGCCGGCTCCTAGTGTCCACCCAGCTGGACGCCAAAGACGAGTTGGAAGAGGTAGGCAATTAGTTTTTTAGGCCTGGATAGCAGATAGTCCCCGGAGTGAACCAGGACCGAGTGGAGTTTTACTGGCAAATATGTATAGTTTTATTTGTGAACAAGCAACGGATACAAAGACATGATGGAACCATTTTATCCAAGTGCAGACTGCTAATAGGCTAGTTAGCATGGCTAGCAAAAGGCTAGCAGCGGTAACCCCAGAGAGCAATGCTGTGGGGTGCGTGGATACATTGTTGGAGGTGTGAGGCTCATGGTTAGGTAGTTACAACAACTGTTCGTGGTGTTTGTGCTCTCAGAGATGCTGCACTGTTAATACGAATTCTCAAATCTTATGAATAGTTAGCCTAGCATGCTAATTCTACGTAAACATAGGGATGAGACCTATGACAGTTGCGCATGCGCTCTATCTCACGTGTCAGAACTACTTAGATTGACAGTTGATCCATTTAATAAAGTTTGTTGCATTTAATGAAATTTTGGAATTTTTGGAAAAAAACCTTTGTTGGGATTACCGAGTGACTTATTCATTATAGAGCTAATAAAGCACTTTTTCTGTTTAATTAGTCTTATGTTTATGTTTGCCATTGCAATTGGTATATCTCTCCTGTTTGCCATATTGGCTCTTGTCTTTCTGACATTGTGTTTATGAATAATATTATGTTATACTTTGTCATTCTGTTCAAGTGTGTTTGTGATTGTCTAGATTTTTGTCTTCATATCTGCTCTCATTCCATATTTGTGGTTGTGTTATTTGTATGTTTATTTTGTTAAAATAAGTTTAACATTTGACAGTTAATATTATTATTTTAGTTGCTTTGAGGTTATGGTTGGTTATTTTTTATTTATTTGCTGTGTTGTTTTTGTGGTCAGTCATGCATCTTATTGTGTTTGTGTGCAGAGATTGGAACGGTGTGTTGGAATTGTCCAGGCATTGACCAATGGACTGTCGGAGAGAGAAGCTAACGATGCACTCACTGCCAACGTAAGGAGAACACGGAGCAATACAACAAATTTCAAAAGACAAACAAATACTCATAAGTTGGCAAACAAACTGCACAACTACATCAGAAATACTGACATAAGGCCAACACCTACTTCAAGAAACCATAAACATTATCCCTGATGTCGTTCAATTTACACAAATCCCACTTCCATCAATTAAGGAATATTTTTTAATGTGCAGACTTTCTTTCCTTACAACTTTTTTCGTCTGGGTTAGATTGTTTTTGTCAGTATTTCAGTATTAATTTCCATTGATAGCATTGGTTTGGTACTTTATCTCTTAGTATTTTTCTTATTTACAGTAACTAGGAGAAAGCTATGGTTTCTTAATCAAAACGTGTGTATTTAAACACTACAATTAAAAAGGTTTTGTTTTGTTGTTGTTGTTTTTTATTGTTTCTACATACCTATCCCACAGGTGTGTAAAGGCCAGCAACAGCATGAGGAAGTGTGTCAGGGTCTGTTTACTCTGGTCCTCACAGAGCCAACCCAGGCCCAGAGAGTGAGTTATCATTACATATTCAGTAGCTTTGACAGCATTGTGACACTGCTGTAATATCACTGTGTTTTTTGTTTCAAAAGTGTTACAGAGATCTGACACTTGTTAACAGAGATGGGATGAACATAGTTTTGGTAAAGATAAACCAGATACTGATGGAAAAGTTCCTCAAACTGCAGGACGTCCCTAGAACACAGGTAATCGATGTTCTGCAAAAAATTCCAAAACAAGGGTATACAGGTATTTGCAATGAGGACTGTACAGATAGTCATTGAGTGTTAGTATTTATTGGGAATATTAACTGGTGTTGATGTGTGTGCAGCTTGTGTGGCTGGTAAGAGAATTGGTGAAGAGCGGCATAATGGGAGCTGATGGTGTCATTATGACGCTTCTTAAGCAAATTGCAGGTCAGACTTACATTGGTCACATCCTTTGTGTCAAACACTGAGTGTCATCAGCTCAATTTTAATGTTGCTGCTTGCTGTATACAGGTGGAGACATCTCAGCAAAGAACCTATGGTTGGCTGAGAGCGTCCTTGACATCCTGCTTGAGCAAAAGTAAGCTTCTCTTCTTATTTTTTAAAAGTTGTTGTTGCTTTTAGTGTGCTTTACAGTAAATGCTCAGTGCCCTTACGTCATTTACCTTGTTTGACCACCTATGGATTTAGAGAGAGATTTTACATTGCAGCACTTAAATAATTTGACTGTGCAGCAGCTCAGTATTTATGCAGTGAAACAACTGAATGTTTTTACTTGAGGTAGCTGAATATTCTGTTCTCTGAAGGGAGTGGGTGTTAAAGAGTGGCATGCTAATAGCAATGTCGGTCTACACCTACCTTCGTCTGATCGTTGACCATGGAACCCCAAACCTGGTGCCTCTGCGCCAGAAAGAAGTCGACTTCTGCATCAACATGCTGAGAGATAAGGTAGTTTAAAAAAAAAAGTGGAGGGGAAAGGTTTGTCAGCTATATTTATCCTTCAGTGGTTTCACTAGCAACCCCATCTTTCTGTGTTTCTATAGTTCATGGAGTGCCTGATCATCGGCAGAGATCTGGTTCGTCTGCTGCAAAATGTTGCACGGATCCCAGAGATGGAGTTGCTCTGGAGAGACTTGCTGCACAACCCACAAGTTCTCAGTCCTCAGTTCACAGGTAAAACTGCACAACCCATAATCCTAAGTTTACCAGTAAATAAGTCTAACCCCTCAGTTCCACCGAATACAAAAATGCTGGAAAGTGGCTGTAACACCAGGAGCTTTCCAGAGTGTCTCGGCCGCAGTTAGATTCTCCAATTCACTTGATTACGCAAGGATTGCAACATCGCAAGATAGTTGGTGGACTTACGTGCATTTAAAAAGAACAATAAACCAGCAAAAGATGATTTGGTCAGTCTGACTGGGCCATTGCTCGTATTGTGCGACTTTCCACCTCCAAGATAAATGTCTTGTCGTCCATGATGTCAAGTAACACATGAGACTATCTCTTGCCTGATGGCTTGGTGCCTGTGTCGCCTGTTATGATGTAATGTTGATGTTTCAGAGTAAAATGACATCCAAAGTCTGGACATTGTGTTTTACTTGTAAAATTGTCCAAAGCCACTTAGCTTTTCATTCACTGACTTCCTGTCTGAATGATCAGCTCTGCTCTAGATTGATGCAGTTTCCACCTGTCAAAAATAGAACAGCCGTATACTTTTGGGAAAGCGAAGCGTCACGATGCCTGAGGGACTCTTCAGAAACGCTGCACTGCACGCCTGGTGGAAGCACTCTGATTACCTGGAGTTGCCGTGATCAACCGCTCCGCGTCACTTCCGGGACACTTTTGCATTCGATGGAACACAGGGGCACGTTATTAGAGACATGTTTCCTAGAATTCTGATCTTTGTCACCACATCATATTTAGTCCATATTAACTTTCTAATGTGTGTTATCTTGTGTTCTGTCCATGCTCTAGGCATCCTTCAGCTTCTGACAGCACGAACCTCTAGGAAATTTCTGGCTTGTCGACTCACACCAGACATGGAGACTAAACTTCTATTCATGACTTCTAGGGTAAAAGCCCATTTCTGCTTTATTTTCCTAAATTTATCATAACCCGTGGCTTGGATGTTTGTGTGTTTCTCCACGTGGCTTGAGTGTCTCTGTATCTCCACTTGTGCTCAGGTCCGTTTTGGGCAGCAAAAGCGGTATCAGGACTGGTTTCAAAGACAGTACCTGTCCACAGCAGAGAGCCAGTCACTGCGGTGTGATCTGATTCGATATATCTGTGGGGTGGTACATCCGTCGAATGAGGTGCTGAGCTCTGATATCCTGCCACGCTGGGCTATTATTGGCTGGCTGCTTACTACCTGCACGGTAAAAAGACATTGCCATGGAAAGTCTGAGGGCTGCGGTTATTTAAAGTGTTTAATCAATAATTTCCATCTCTGTAGTCAAATGTGGCTGCTTCCAATGCCAAACTGGCTCTCTTCTACGACTGGCTTTTCTTCAACCCAGAGAAAGACAGCATCATGAACATAGGTAAAACACACAAACTAACTCAAGCATTATGAAGACCCCCAATTTTATTTTAAATGAATGTTGAAACTAGGTCTGATCCCTCAAACAGTGAAGTGTAAAGCTGACATTGTTCTTCAATCAAACTTTACCTTTTCTTTATCAATCCACCACCGGTTGAGATTTACAGATTTGTTGTCAGTTTGTCAGTTTTATTTTTACTTTATTTGGTTGAAAAGTGAAAAGGTCATTACAATCATTGAACTTGATTTAAACAAATATATTTCATAAATTTACTTAATTTACTTCACAATTATCACAATGACTCCATTTCAAATGGTGATTAGCCGAATGTCCCACTCAGATCTGCCAGTGTATTCAGCAAGAAAGCCCCTTAAACCCTATGGCCTGGAAAAATTAATCAGAGTAGGTTTGCTAATAAACTCAAAAATGTTCTAACTTGATGAAAAATGTAGATGTATGGCCTTCATTTAAGTTCAAGCTAAAGTTTAAGTGCATTAAAATGATTCCTGAAACAATTTCTGCTAAATTATGATTCTGTTCAGTTGCTTTAAGCAAAACAAAGGTATGTCCCAACCCAATTCATTTATACTGTATTATCCTTATTTGTTATAAGATGGTTGGTAAATGAATGTTAGTTGACTGCCAAACAAACTACAACAGCCTGAAACAAGTATGTGCATAATTATGACGTTTTTTAAAGGATTTTTATTGTTAACTTTGCTCCAAAAGACCCATGCTTCCTTTGTTTTGCTAACACCTCTTCTCATAAGCAAAATGTTTTCCCCTCCATTTAAGTGGTAAACTCCTCCTCCCTGCTCGTCAACACTTCTTCCAGGGTCATCTCCCAGCTGACTCAAAAAGAATGGACCCACAGTCACCTGTGTTTATTGGTATTCTTTTGTTTCAGAACCAGCCATCCTGGTAATGCATCACTCCATGAAACCTCATCCCGCCATCACAGCCACACTGCTAGACTTCATGTGCAGGGTAACATACACACTGAATACTGAAACACAGACAAAATAATAAAGAAATGTTTTCAAACAAAAGCACTTTTTTTGTGTGTGTTTGTTTAATCTGTTCCTGCCTCCTTTGTTCCCTCCTTCCCTACACAGATCATCCCCCACTTCTTCCCTCCATTGGAATCTCAGGTCCGTCAGGGTGTCTTCAACTCGCTCAACTTCATCATGGAGAAGAGAGTGCTGGCGTAAGAATTACATCCATCATTACTTCTGTTGCATACACATCATATTGATTAATGAATGTAACAGTCTCACACTGAGCATTTTTAATAAATGATTATTGATCTCTGTCTTTCAGTCACCTCGCTCCATTGTTCGATAATCCAAAGTTAGACAAAGAGCTGCGATCAATGCTCAGAGAAAGATTTCCTGAGTTCTGCAGCCCACCATCCCCTCCCACTGAAGGTAGCACATGCACACATACTAGAAAACAAATCTATTGATTACACACACATTTAACTCATGATGAACAGCTGTGAATTTACAAAAAACTTGAGCGAGCCTGCTGTGCCCACATTTTGTCATCAGTTGACAAAAGACAAAACGACAGCGGAAGCGTTAAAACATTTCCATGTCCTGCAGTGAAAATGGAAGAGGCCGTTTCCTTGGAGATGGAAAACCATGTGCTGGACAAGGAAGAAGGTTGCTATGACAACACAGAAGCCGCTTTCAGCGATGACGAGGAGGAAGTAAACAACAAAGGTGACATAAATTATGACTGGCATAACCATTTCAGATTGGCTAAACATGAATAAACTAACTTAAATACATCAAACTAGTATGATCTGAATATGTTTAAACTAGTCCAAACCAGTTAGTATACTAACATGTTTATATCTGGAGATTTACATGATTCTAATAGATGACCCCCCCCTGTTAACCAATCACTGTACAGGAAAGAAGAGGGAATTCAGGTTTCATCCAATCAAAGAGGCTGTAATGGAGGAGCCGGCTGACATCACACCCTGGCTTGACCAATTAGATGACACCATGAAGGAGAAGGTACAGCAGCTTCAGAAAACCAGGTGAGAACCTACAATCCTTCCTTCAGTTCCTCAGATCAAACTGAAAGCCAGAGGTCACAGTCAGGAACACCTGTCTGTGTTTTCTGGTTTCTGGTTTTAACAACACTGTGTCCTCCCTCAGCGATACAGAGACTCAGTGTGAGTTGATGCAGGAGATCGTGGATCTGATCCTGGAGGTCGGTTTTTTTTAAATATATTTTTTTTATTATTTACTTCACATGTTTTAATTTGTAAACAAAGAAAGCAGGTACCCCCACAACTAATTACAAACAAATAACAAACATTTACACTTGAACAGTCAGTATTGTGATAACTAAATTATATTCAGAAGAACAACAAAAAAAAACGTGATCTGAGCTTTGTTGACTCCATCTGTCATGTGTACTTCTTTGCTCCTCTGCACTGCAGGAGGACTTTGATTCAGAGCAGATGTCGGCTCTGTCTTCCTGTTTAGCTGAATTGTTTAAAGATCATTTCAGAGGGGACGTCCTGCCAGACGAGATCACTGAAGAGTAAGGCTGTCCTCTGTCTGAAAATGGGCTGTCTTTATTTTTACCCGTTAGTCTCAATGCTTACTGGTCTGTCTCTCTGCAGGTCACTGGAGGAGTCGGTGTGCAAACCCTTCTGTCTAATTTTCAGGAACCTAGTCACCATGCAAGAAGACAACAGTGGGTTCTCAGTGCTGCTAGACATGTTGGCAGAACTTTACCAAAAGCAGCCAAAGATTGGATACCACTTACTGTACTATCTGAAAGCAAGGTGACCTTGATGTAATGTCAGAGCTGATAAAGATGCTTAACATTATGTTAACATATGAACATTAAGAATTTAAACATTTGTATATGTGATCCAACAGTAAAGCAGCAAACGGTAAGATGATGCTATACGAGTCATTTGCTCAGGCAACTGCTCTCGGAGACCTGCACACTTGTCTGATGATGGACATGAAGGCCTGTCAGGAGGACGATGTCAGGCTTCTCTGCTACCTCACGCCCTCCATTTACTCTGAGGTAAGACAAGCACCCACTGATGTGATTTAGCTAGTTCACATTAAACTAATTCTGACCTGAACAATGAAATCGAACCATCTGAAGATGCAATTATTGACCAAAATGTTCTCATGATGCACATATGTCCCCACAATACAAGACTGTCCCCACAGAGCTAAAATTCTAATGTGTCATTGGACTGTACTGTTCATTTTGGACCAAAGCGCTGCAGTTCTGCAGGTTTTCAATGTTTCCCTGCTCCAACACACCTGACTCACATTGATTAGATCCAACAGCCTATGAAATTCTGCAAAATGACTCATTCATTTGTGTCAGGTGTGTTGGTGCAGGGAAACATCAAAAACCTGCAGGACTATGGCCCTCATGGGACCAAATTGAATAGCCCTAGTTTAAAATGTCCTCATTCACATGGTCTGAAACTTGTCCTCACAAAGTCAGATGTATGTAATACAAACACACACTCTGATCAAGGTTTTTGTTGTTCAGTTTCCAGATGAAACGCTGCGAAGTGGTGAGCTGCTAAACATGATTGTGGCTGTTATTGATTCAACACAGGTAAGACTGAGCAATCCTATCAATCTCTGTAGCTGTGAGGCGGGGTTCTCTATGTCAGTTGTCCAGTAACAAGGATGCCTCTTGTCTGTGTGCAGTTACAGGAGCTGATGTGTCATGTGATGATGGGAAATCTGGTGATGTTCCGGAAGGACTCAGTTCTTAATATCCTCAGTAAGAAACTAAGCTTTACAGTGTGACTTGTGTTAGAGTTTGTACAATAGTTTGTCTTCATGTCCTTTTGTTTTCCTTTTCATGTCTACAGTTCAGTCTCTGGATTGGGAGACCTTTGAGCAGTACAGCACCTGGCAGTTGTTTCTGGCTCACAGTATCCCCCTAGAAACCATCATCCCCATCCTGCAGCACCTCAAATACAAAGGTGACCGCTGAAACAATGTCAACTCAAAACCACTACAGAAACACACAAAACAGAAAAGAACTGTTGTATAGTTCGTTTACTATCCTTTGTCTTTGTGTTTCTCAGAACACCCAGAGGCCTTGTCCTGTCTGCTGTTGCAGCTTCGCAGAGAAAAGTATGCAAAGCAACAAACTATTTCCTGATATATGTAAAGTTTTTCTGTCCTTTTTAATGTCCTGTGTATTTTTGTCCCAGGCCTAGTGAAGAAATGGTGAAGATGGTCTTGAGTCGTCCCTGCCACCCAGAGGATCAGTTCACCACTAGCATTCTTAGACACTGGGCGTCAAAATATGACGACACACTGGGAGAACATATCAAGGCCCAGCTAATCAAAAACAACAACCAGCCACGAAAAAGACAGAGGTGAGGACAAAAAGAGGCATGGGAAAAATGTAGATACAAAGAGAGTCTTGAGTTGAGGTGGCCAGGTTTTCCTTGGAGGGATGGAAAAAATAGTCCAGTTTCTTGTACTACAGTTGAAAATGAGCTTAAATGTATCTGTCTCCGTCTTCAGTCTTCGTAGTTCAAGCAGTAAACTGGCCCAGCTGACTCTAGAACAGATCTTGGAGCACATGGACAACCTGAGACTGAGTCTGAGCAACATGAAGAACAACTGTGAGTACACATACCCTCAGAATTATTGATTTACGATGACGTTCAGGTCATTAACGGTCCAGATTTATGTTAGTTTTTACTCAGACGCCCATCCTTCAAGCTCTACAGCACGTTCAGGCCAGCTGCGATGAAGCCCATAAGATGAGGTACATAGGAAAATGTTCTAATGATGGCATCACATTTGCCAATACTAACAACACACCAGCAGATGTTGACATCACTTCTTCCCTCTTCAGGTTCAGTGATTTGTTCGCCCTTGCAGAGGAGTATGAGGACTCTCAATCAAAGCCTCTAAAGTCTCGGCGAAAAGCTCCAGCTTCGTCACCTCGTTCAAGAAAAGGTGCAGCACCGCCCACCAACAACGAAGAGGAGAGTGCGTCCAGCAGTGCCTCGGTACGTGACCACACCAAATTGGTCTGGCAAAATTCAGATCCATAAAAGTCTGGGACTGGTTAAAGATTTCGCTGTGACATTGTTGTGTCTGTTCCAGGAGGAGGAAGACTCGAAACCCAAAGCACCGAAGAGGAAGCGAAAAGGCTCATCAGCCGTTGGCTCTGACAGCGACTGATAAATACCGTGACCAAGCACACTCCAGCCAACCAGCCGCTTGACCACTGCAAGAGGTCCGAGATGGGCTCAGAAACACTGCAGGCTTTAAATCCATGTTGTAAACTGACTTTAACATGACAGATAATATCTGTTTCCATGGAGACAAGGACTGATTGCAGGACTCCAAACCTAGGCGGGTCAAAAGTCAGTGTGTGGCTGATGTCCCATGATGCACTGGGGGAGGAAGCTACAAACTCTTGAACCAAATGGACTTATTTTAACAGTGGACTTAAAATGATGACAGTGATTCTCTGTGCAAGCCCTGTTCTTTATTTTTTGTTTTTCTGAAAAATTTTCAAGGGTAAGGGGACCTTGGACTATTGTTTTGGAGGATCCCAACTTCCTGCTGATTTTAGCAGCTCCTTCCTGTTTGTCTCGCTTCAGTTAAAGCTCATCTGTGAGATCCTTTCAGATGAATTCTTAATATAAAAACTGATGGTTTCAGGGTGTCATACGTCTGTTACTTTGGGTTGGGATGAGGGTATGATGCGGCTCAAGGGAACAAAGGCACAGTCAATGAAATATTTGATGTGGGTGCAAAACATGTCAAATCCCTATGGAATTTGGTGTGGGTTTTGGGCTACTGAATACTTCTGGAATTTTTTTATACAAAAACACATTGACAACTTGTTCAAGATAAAAAACAAATAAGTGTTTTTATAGTCTTTACATCTTTTACATGACTCAGATGATTTTTGAAAGTGAATCAAGACCTCACCTGCTTTGAGTCTGATGTTTCCACAGTAGTGTCAGAAAACATCAACCTCATTTTAATTTTAATTGTAATTAGACAGGTTTTATTATAAAGCATTTTAATTAAACAATTTATGCCTGCACAAGTTTTCCAAAAAGCCACAAACTAAAATCAAAAGGGGGACCAGGTGTGAACACAGTCACTTTTGTGCTTTTATAATAAGATTAAATAAAATTTGAAGTAATTGTTTAATTGAAAACATTAAAGGGTAAAATGGGCTGGATTCCAACATCAACCTTGAGACAAAATGGACTCATGTTTTATTTAACATTTTTACAAGTCTGTCCACACCTTAACAGGCCGAGTTTTAGTGGTAAAGGGATTAGGTTACTGTAAAAAAAAAAAGAATAAACAGAAACAGGAAAAGATAAATGACTTCATATCATACTGACACTTAAGTGGCACCTTCCTCAATCTGGGAAATATTTTAGGACTGGACAGTGTATGGGATTAGTTCACTGTCAACTAAAATTTCAGTGGGGTTTTAAATAGACAAACGCCTTAAATGTGTGCATTCTCCTGGCCTGCCAGTAGAAATAAGCCTTTTCTATCAGACAACTTTAATTCAGCTGTTAATGAGGATGTAATGAATGTTTGATTGTATTTTAAGAGTAATGCACTGTAAAATAAAATGTTTTGGGTTTTTTAAATAGTTTTCAATCTGTTGAAAACTTAAATTGCGAGATGATTGTCAGGATTATAAAGATTTTAGGTATACTCGATTTGGAGATGATTTTTCCTATTGTGAGTTTAGTAAGAGACCGATTCTTTTGTGAACCAGGTCACAATCATTGACCCAAATCATTGCCTTTCCCTGTTTATTTATTTAACTTTAAATATAGACTGAAGATCTGTTTCAGTGATTTAAAAGTATGGGGGTTGACCAGACTGATTAGAGCATGATTGGATCCACCTGTTGCTGCTATTATAAATGAATCATTAAGGGCCAGTTGCTTCAGACCAGCTACACCCATTGTAGTATATTACCGTTCCCATTTCAGATATTGATGGAAATTAATTAGTTTACATTTGAACCTTTAATTACCTTTTATATCGCTGTAATACTTTTTTTTTATTATTATTCAGCTTGGTGAAAGGGTGTGTCGAGCATTTAGGTTCAGATTAACAAGTTGTACAAATAACTAATCAGGTGGGATATCAGGATGGTGATTCTAAATCAAACTACAAAGTTTGACTAAGTCTGGAATGAATACCCAAATAATTGATAATCATGTTTGGGTTTGCAGCTGAATCTGTCCTTGTTCGTCTAGGGCTTCAGGCGATATGTCGGCCATTAAATCCGGATCCACTCTACGGTCCATGGTTCTGACTCCGGAGCGGATCCCGAGCTTCTTAATCCTTTCACGCACCCCCCTCCTTCTGTCTCCATGTTTTCGCCAGGGCTTCTCGGAACGGGCCAGGCTGCTTTCTGACCATGATGACCCACCGGGAGCAAGCTCACCCGAGACCCCGACCAGCTCAGTGGCTTCCCCACGGGTGTTGTTCCACTTGCATCCGCCGCGGGGCATCAGACGACCCCGGCGCGGCAACGCTGCTGGGACAGAGTCGGGAAACACAGACACAGATGTGACTACGCGAGGTGCAATGGCGAAGGTAACCACACCTTACGGTTTTGGTGCAGTGTTGGCCGCGAATCCTTCTAGGAGTAGGCGGGAGTCCCTCTTCCATCGGAAAAAACCTGTCAAAGTGACTGTCACTAATGCCAACTCACAGGACATGGAGATTTCTCCACCACGCCCGGATCCTGGCAAGTCCCGGGTCAACCTGCGGCCCGTTAAAGATCTTTGTCTACAGGTGATGAAAGAGCTGAAGAAACCCGCGGCTGCCCTGGAGGCTCGGAGACTCTCACCCCGGATCGGCGCCACTCGTTAATGTCACGGGCCCAGGCACCCATAAGTTGACAGTTGAAATTGGGACTGTTTATTTTTATTCTACATTTTAAATAAAGTTTTATGCAATACATGGCTTTCCCCTTCTTTTCGCCTAAGTGTTCAAAAATCCTACAATGAAGTAGCTTACTGCATCTGACACGGCCTATGCCCCCCCTTTTTTTTTTTTAATTGTGTGTGCGTGAAATGTTTTCAATCTCTTACAGTCTCGAAAATTAAGCGGATTGCTTGTCCTACAGCATTGTCATGATGCCTAATATTTTAAATGTGGTATTCATTTGGCAAATTAAATGAAAGCACTTCATATTTTAACTACTTGCTGCATCTCCCTGGGTTAAGAGGCATTTAACCCTAACGTCCATAAACTCTGCACACAACGCTGAAACCTTTAAAGGCGGCGACTAAAATGACATCACACTGTGGATGTGACGTCACTGCTATGATTCCGGAAATGTAGTTTTTAGACGCAGACATAGTGGCGGTAAGTGTGTATTGGTTGCAACGCAGCGTGAATGTTAAGATTGTCTTGAATCTTGAATGACACCGGCAGATAGGGTCTGCCTGACCGGACAGGCTTACCTGGAGTCCTCCATTGTAGGAAGGACTGTGCTTTCGTGCTAACGTTAAACGCTAGCCTACAGGAGAGGTGTTAGCTTGCTAGCTGCAGAATGATTACGATCAACGGATGCGCGGACTGAACACTCCAAGCGTGTGTTAAACTGTCAACTGCTAATGGAAGCTAACTGCTAAATGTTTGTATTTAACAGCTAACAACACCACACGTGTCTAATTAGTAAAACTACTCTCGACTGTATTTGATTATTTCACTAATTGTTTCTTTGAGCTGCTTCACAAACGTGTCATAACTATAATTTTCTTTAACAGGAAAAGTTTAAGAGCTTCATAGTACAACTGGAAGAAACAGTAAGTGAACACTTTTAATGTCTCTTGTTTGCATGAAAACATGCAAAATTCGCTTAAAACTCCTCTTGGAAAATGAACCAGTTAAAGATGAGTTCACATGTATTCTCCCAGTGACAGAATATTAATATACAGAACTGCATCAGATGAAAATCAGCCACATTTTGTTTCTTTTTACAGTTTACTTAAAAGTTCACACTTTTTTTTCTGTCGCTTTTATAAGGTCAGAGGTCATGTTTCTTCATTATGAACCCGGTCCGCAAACGTCTCAAACTAACCCCGTCCAAACTGCAAAATGCCATCAGCACCATCGGGACTGCTCACAGTGCGCCATCATCTGAACTCATCTCCCGTGATGCTTTGTTGCTACCGCCACCAGCTCCTGCAGGAGCCAGAGCTGAGGAGGAGGAAGATGAGGGCTACCTGGTGGTGGAGGAAGACACCACAGATTCCAGCCTTGTCATCACCATGGGTAAAACAAACACACCCCATTGGCTCACATGCATCTGTGTTTCTGGCTTTTTGAGGATTCTTGAACCAGATCTGACAGCTCAAAGATTCTGAAACAGTAAAAACTGTATAAAACATCCTCCAAATTGAAAAAAAAAAGCCCTCATAAAGCACTAATAGTATTTGGACTGATGAGTGAAATATCTGTGTCTTAGAGGAAAGTCAGTTGGAGGTCAAGGTGCAAAGGAGTAAGACAGCGAGGAAGAGGAAGAAGAAGAAAACACTGAATGAGAAGGACGACGATGTGAAGGACAGGGCTTCAGAGACGGAGGAAGAGGGGGAAACAGGAGTAGACGTGGAGATTGACAGACAGCTGGACCAGTCACTGGAGTCAAAGTCCAAACAACATAATCTGACCTCTGTGAACGTCAAGAACATCATTCATGTAAGTTCATGCACCTGGACATGCCAAGAGAAACGTCTGTGGTTAGTAATTTATTGTAATAATGGATTTATTGTAGTAATTTATCGTCAAAAGACTAGAATAATACTGTCTTTCTTTCGTTTGTTTGTTCGCCCAAATAATCATTATATTTATTGAATATTACAGCATAAAAAGTTTGAAGTATCATACTTAAATGATTACAGTTTGAAGCAGTACTTGGGCAGAACCAATGAGTTTTACTTACAGTAGAGTTCCATGGGCAGATGCAAATGATACAGACTAAAGACAAGCACAAAAAAATTGCAAATTTATAAAAATATTTTTAAATTTTAAACCTCATAAGTCAAATTCTAAAGCAACACCTTTAACAGGAACAGTTAACGATTAAAATAGAAGATCAATTTGTCAATTTATCTGTTGGGATGGTGTGATTTGAACAAATAACTATAAAGTGTTATGGCAAGATGGACCAAGATGTTTAAATTCTTGACACTTGTGCTGTGTCTGACTTACAGGAAGTGATCACTAATGAGCATGTGGTTGCCATGATGAAGGCTGCCATTAACGAGACCGAGGCAGTTCCTCCGTTTGTAAGTCTCATGCTGTTTTATTTAATTCCTCGTCTACTCGTTTCAACAGATAAACATGCTTTCTTTTTCCTCTTTTTAGGAGCCTAAAATGACCCGATCCAAGTTTAAAGAAGTGGTGGAGAAGGGAGTGGTGAGTTTGTTTGAAATGTTAATTATATTTAAAACTCATAAGAAAATAGACTTCCTGATGTTTGTCTTGCACGTTTCAGGTGATTCCCACCTGGAACATCTCTCCCATCAAGAAAAGTAGTGATCTTAATAAGGTAAAACGCAACAAATGCATCATCTGTCCACTTGTCTGATGGTTTTCTTCCCAGGATAAAAACACTGTTTACACGGTTTATACAGAGGACCAAAAACTAATATAATCATGAACAGATAAATATATTCAGAAATATATATTTAGGTTGTTTGGATTTATTTCTGTGTATATTTGATACAGTTAACTATTTTTTCCCACAATAATGATTTTTTCCATGATTTATTTCTGTATTGGGCGTTTTTAATCTAGTTTTAATGCAAGGTTGGTCACCCTTTTAGAACCATCTAACCAATAAATAGATTAATGGGGAGATACAGGAATAACTGTTAAATAAATGTAGAGATACAACAATAACCTGATTACATGAATGCATGGACATGCAGTATAGAATTATATTGTTAGTTTTTATATTGTGTAATTATGAATCTGTTATGTATTTTACCCTTATTATTTGACTCATTTTTACATTTATACCATCTGGTTAAATTCATTTTAGTGAGTAGATTGAAATTACCTGTTGAATCTTCATTTGTACTCAGGTTATTTTTTTTGTTCAAAATAACAAAAAAATACAAGATACAAAAATAAAAACTCAAAGAAACAATTTAAACATTCAGATTTACAGCAGGGCCTTTAAAAAAATGTAATCAGATTAATCTCACAAATTAATCGTGATTCA
>CM047991.1:22331854-22357402 GCA_026261665.1 Melanotaenia duboulayi | reverse complement strand
TTCAGATTTACAGCAGGGCCTTTAAAAAATAATCAGATTAATCTCATCTTTTTTAGATCACTTTAGTTGTAATTATANGAAAGAGCAAGCCAATGCTTACTTGGGTTTTTCTTCACTTTTTTTTATTTTAGATGATCACTTTTGTTGTAATAATCAGTTCAATATTATATAAAATCACAATTTTAAAGCATCTCATTTGTGCCCCCCTTTTCCTGGTCAGTACCCCCGCCTAGCCCCCATCCAAACTGCCCCTGCATGTGTGAAGTATAAATCCTTTCTGCCACCTGTCAGCTACTTTATTAGAGAGGAGACAGACCTCTCATGATTTATATCTCTGAACCTGTTAATAATTTCTCTCACTACATTAATGGCCCCTAAATGATCAGATCTGTGTCTCCAACATCTGCAAAACACCAATGTTTTAGAGAAGACATCTCCTTGTTTCCATGACAGTGACGTGAATCTGATTGACATGAGACAAATAAATACTTGTTAAATACTGTATGTGCCAGCGTGAACCACGAACCACTAGTTTCCTCCCTCTACGCTGAACGATAAACGTAACAAGAGAGACGTGCTAGCGATAGATGAGCCAATCAGCTGATCACCGACAGCCGTCATGATTCACAACAGGAGAGGAAGGGGAGGAATAGGAGGCTGCAGCGCTGTGCAGACGACCCGAGCAGCGATGCAAACTACATGAAAAGTTTTTTTTTGTTGTTTTTTTATTNAAAAGTTTTTTTTTGTTGTTTTTTTTTTTAATGTGTTGAACCTTCTCACCAGTAGAGTGTGAGTGTTAAAACATCTTCATCTCCCACAGGTTTGATGCCCTCAAATCCATGCATAAAGCCAGCTGACTCACTTTTTTCATATTGCCTCTACACACCTCCATGTCTCGTCGTCACTGATGACGGATGCTGCGCATGCGTTAAAAATGAACGCAGTTAGTTACATAAATTAGTTAANACTGATGACGGATGCTGCGCATGCGTTAACACAGTTAACACAGTCAGTTACATAAATTAGTTACAGCCCAGAATTTACAGCAGTGTGAATCTCAGCATGACGTGCAGCGATTCCTTAAAAACTTGGAGGATAGTGAACAAGTTGAGGACAAAAAGCAGCAACAGGCTTTAAAAAAAACAGACATAACCGAAGAGCAGTATCTGAAAGTGATCACTAAATCCACTAAAAACAAGAGTGGTGAATCCAGAGGAAAAGTTTTTAATATGTTTGGAAGTGGTCAGGAGAGAAGTACAGTGTCTAATTTTACAGACTTCTTCGCTTGTTGATCATTGCTAAAGCATCATCTGTTTGTATTCAGGCTCCTCAGTTTGTGGACATCCCTCTGGATGAGGAAGACTCTTCTGACGAAGAATATCGTCCTGATGAAGAAGAGGAGGATGAGACGGCTGAAGATGTGAGAATTCGCTGTGACTTGATGAAGCACAGCTTATTGTTGATGACTAATTAATTGTGGATTGGTGTGTTTGCAGACCTTCCAGGAGAGTGACATGGAAAGCACAGCCTCATCTCCTAGAGGAAGTCGCCTGAATAGAGTTGATGAAGACAGCTGCAGCCCCTGGCAGGTAACAGCTGCTGAGTGCATCTTCAGCACAAGAAACAGGGCCAAGGCTGTATATGATAACTGATCAATATATCGGTTGATGGAATGATAGTTTTTCATTTCAGCACTTACAAAAAACAACAGTTTTTGTTGTGTTAAAGTTATTAAAACTACAGCAACGGTTAAAAGCGGCTGCACTGTGGTTATCTTTTCATACTGCTGTCATCCTAAATGTTAAACTCGATGTTTTTTTTTTTTTTTTTTTTTTTTGTTTTTGTTTTTGTTGCTGCACCACAAAATAAATGCCTGATGAATCGCCCCTTCTTTCTTGTCAGACCTCTCGAGTTAAGCCCAGGCGCTTCAAGTCTGGGTCCATGGGACCTCCTCCTCCTCCCCCCAAAGCTTTGCCCAGCAAAGCTGTGACTGACAGCACCTTCCTGGAGAAGCTTCATGCTGTCGAAGAGGAGTTGGCTGATTGTATGGAGCCTTACCAGGTAACTTCACAACGCCGTATGTCAACAGAACACATGTTTTAAAACTACTTAAAACCCCTTAAGGACCACTTTTAGAATCCTTACAGACCTGTTGGTAAAGATTTAACTGTCTAGGTATTGCTCTAGGACTTGTAATTAAAGATTTAAGAGTTTTAAGATGAGCTTTTTTAAACCATAAAACCATTAAAGAGTTAATACAACTTAAGAACCTCTCAATAAAGCTGACTTTGAGTCGTTTATTTTAACGGCTGGCAAAATCATGCAAAGGGGTAAATATTTTAATTAGAGAAAACAACTGAGCTCAGACTGTTGGATTCATCAGCTTCCACCCATTTCACCCAGTGTGTACAAACAGAAGCCATTAGCAACATAGCTTGTGTTACTAGTAGTTTGTCAGCAACATTACCTTTTTTTTATCTTGAAAGCAGATATTTTCTCCCTCACCTGGCATTTTACCACATTAGCACCTTTTAAAATGGAGGTATACTAAAACTGTATATATGATGAGGGATTGAAAGACAGCTTAATTGTAATGTAACTGCAAGTAATGAGAATATGTACCAAACAGACATCCTGCAATAATCTTTGTTGTGGTGGCTCATTGTGCTGTTCCCCTTAATTTTCCTGATTAATAAATGGACTAATTTTACTGATTCTGGCCCAACGATGTACAGCTGCATTTGTGGTTATTGTATGCTTGAAAACAGTGTGTTTGTGAATAGTATTCGGTTTAGTTTTTTGTTTCTTTTTTATCAGACACGTCATCTGTCACGCATACCTGACATGTTTTGACAGTAATCCTTCAACTTGTCACTGGGTGGTATTCTGTTTGTTTACAAGCTGCTGTAATTTTTCACCCCTCTGTCTGCCCACGCTGCAATTCAAAGAATCAGAAGATCCTTTCTCAGTGTATTCTCATTTTGAAGGCGACAGTAAACGAGGGAGAAAGTTGTGTCTCATTCTGAAAAATTATAACTTCTTTGGAGTTATGATGGGTGCACAGGTTATTTAGAGGCACTCAAGGCTAAGTGGAAATGACAATCCCGGGTCTGCTTTAAGCGAGGTAAAGAGAGGGAAAAAAACACAGAACTCTCTGTAACTTCACAAATTTAAAGCAAAAACGATGAGAAATGTTAAAACTTTTAACTTGATGATTGATTGACTTATGATTGTTTATCTGTCCAGCCTCTGTCAGAGTCAGAAGATGAGGCGGGTGTGATGGCGTACCGGACTCGATCCAAACGTCCTCTTCGGGATGTGCCGCTGGGCCAGCTAGAAGCGGAGCTCCGAGCTCCTGACATCACTCCAGACATGTACGACTCCAGCTCCACCCACGAGGACAGGGAGTGGACTGATTGGCTTAGAGGCCTGATGACTTCAGATGTGGATAACGAAGGTGGGTGTTTGTCACACTTCAGGGACTTGACCTTCCTCTGAAGGAAATAAAAAGCTAGTCCCCATAGTTTGGATTTAAAGTTGTTTAAGTCCTAATTAAAGACTAAGTGAAGTTTGTAGTATTTTAGAAATTTGTAAGTCAATGACCAGCTGTGGTCAGTCTGACCTCCTGGGAACACAGTATCTGTTTGTCTTTTTACCAGAGGAGTGTGATGATGAAGATGATCCAGAGTATAACTTCCTGGCTGACACCGATGAGCCTGACCTGGAGGATTACCGTGACGACAAGGCTGTCCGCATCACCAGTCAGTACACACATATAAACAAAGTTATAAGGGAATGTTTCAGTGGTGTTCATAAGAGCTGGAACACTTTTCTTTTTAACTTGATTAGAGGATCAACAAGGTTGACTTCGATTAGTAAAAGAAAATGTCTATAATTGTGTGTTAAAGTACAGCAGAAGTTAGTTTTGATTCTAACTTCTGTTCTAAATTCCTATGTACAAACATGTACAAATGGCAAACTATCTGAATCTGCATCTTAAGGTCTACTTGAGCTGGATTTTTGGACATTGGGAAGGTAGCCTTAGTTACATGTAGTCTATATAACATTAGTGGTAGGACTTTAATGACTGTGCTCTCCATGTCATAATTATAGCTGAAATGTCATTCTGCTGTTCTGCAAACTGAAAAATCAGGAGCCACATTCTTGTATTTTAAAGTGAAACTGAGGAAATTTAAGCACCAAGTCATTAGCGTGATTTGTGTCTTCGATCTGCTAAAAGTCCACGTATTTGTTTCATGTCATTTCATCAGGGGTAACAGAGTTATAGATTACTTTCCCCCATTTATCAGCTGTTAACTGATTCATTGCTGATGTACTGTCTGATGTTGTCTTTTTCTCCTCCAGAGAAGGAGGTAAACGAGTTGATGGAGGAGCTGTTTGAAACGGTACGAACATCGCTTAATTTTTTTACTACACTTGCTGCAGCTGCCTTTTAGTCAATATCAATAGTTGTACCTGGTAAAATTTACCCGTAGAGAAACCAGAGACGGGTTACTAGCTTGTAAAATGTCAGTATCACTATTTTTTTTAATCACATTAATCTTAAAGATCTGTGTTAGATCATTTATAAAAACCTTTTGCAGTTCAGAATTCAGATTAAAATCAGTTTGACAGTAGCAGAAATGCAGTAACTGGTTTCTCGTTGGTTAATAATCAATCACTTCTGTTCNAGTAGCAGAAATGCAGTAACTGGTTTCTCATTGGTTATTAATCACTTCTGTTAAATTTGTGTTTGCACCACAGTTGAAAGAGGACCTGACAAGACCAGAAGTGGATGATGAAGGCCACGACGAAGAGGAAGATCCCCTGGATGAAACACACACTGTTCAGACCCATGCCCTTGAGGAACAGCACAACATGTGTGTGAAACTTTCACAACCACAGACAGATCAGAAAGAGCAGATTCTATCCTGCTGATTTTTTGTTTCTATCTTAGAGGGCCAATTGATGACGAGGCAGACGACGGACCAATCACAGAACTCCGTACAGTGAAACAGCAGCTGGCTTTGATCAGGAAGAGACGGCGGACACAAGGCAACACACATTCACAACATTCACAATGCCCAGAACCATACACACTGAAGCTGAACGCTCAGCAGAAGAGAAGACTACAGCAGCAGCTACAACAGGTATATAGGTGTATAATAAATGGGAAAAAAGTTACATTTTTATGTAGGTTCAACTGTTTACTGGAAGCCATTCCAGTGTGATGTCTTGATGAAGCTTGTTAACGTGCTGACAGTTTTCACTGTATGTGTCTGTTGCTCTCAGCATGTACAATTGCTGACTCAGATTCACCTGCTGACTTCACCTGTTACCAAACTGCACAGTGAGGCCGAGACCACCAGACAGTTTCTGGTAAGTCACACAGCAAAATCTGGCTATTTCATTTAAAATAAACAAGCTGCTCTTGGAAATTCTGAAAACTGTAAATTTGACTGTTCATCAGCTTAAATAAGAAAAAATAACCTGGATCTGATTTTTCAGTCAGTCCTGCAATACCAAATAATTTATTTATATAAATTACATTGAAAAATGCTGCTGACACTGCTGATGCTTACTCCTGGTATTTTTTTTGTTGATTTTTCTGTCAGTTTGAGTTGGACATGNTGATGCTTACTCCTGTTTTTTTTTTTTTTGTTGATTTTTCTCTCAGTTTGAGTTGGACATCTTGGCTCAGAGGGGCGAGCTAATCAGGTCTGCAGGTCATCCTGGTTTCTGCAGCGCCTTCAGAGTGTCCAACCTGCAGGGGGCGCTGGAGCTACTGGAAGAGCTGCGCCAGACTCCCATCAACTACCAGCCACAACACCGCCCACCTGACGCCAGAGGATACAGTAAGTAGCCCAAAGCTAGTAATCATGAGAGATTTGGACAGCCAGCAATGGTCTGGCAGGTAATACCCTGATGGACAAGAGATTTTTTTTGGTCGACTAGTTATTTCCCATCAGTGCTTTAGATTTTAGCCAGAGTACAATGAGATGTCACTGGTTGTGAATGTAACCTAGTCTCGCTCTCTGTGTTCTCAGTGCGTAGTTTCCCCGTCATGCCTCCTGAGCTGGCCTGGGTCTTTGCCACTCGTCCTGTCTTTCTTTACCCAGAGTTGCTGCCCTGTGCAAGCCTTGACCCAGCTCTGTACTGTCCCCGCAGAACAGCAGCTTTCACCGCAGCTGAGGATTGGTAACGCTAACAAGCATTGAAATATTTTGCAGAATTTTCATTGCACGCATTAAAGGAATAAAAATTAAATCAAACAAGAACTTGTAAAACAATTTAAACATATGTGTTTTTATTAGCTTACTAGTGCTTGGCCTGAGGAACATGGAGGGATCATGTGACCCTCCTAAACTGGTGTCTCAGTTTTTGCTGAGGAAAACTCTAGTGCAGGTCCGTCGAAGAATCCTGCAGTGCTGTAGACCTGGTTTCCCTGACAACATTGTCAAGGTAACACACATACACACAAGTGTAGTGGACTATGATGTGGCTAGGCTCGGCGCATCTGACAGTGTACCCTCTGCAGGCCTTCAGATATCAGCAGGTGCTGTGGCCGATGCCAGTGGCCTGCCATCATGTTGATCCAGCAGAGCGCCGTCCACCTGTGGAGAGAGAAGAAAGGGTCATGCCTCTCTGGCTCGGGGTACACTGACTGTTTTTCTGTCACGTTACCGCACCAATCAGCTGTTTAGTACAAAGCACAGAGCTTAATCTTGGGCTACACAATATTGGGGTAAAAACAAATGTTGCATAATTTTTCTTTTCCTCCCAGCGGAGCCTTCCTGTCATTTACCCAACAATCAAACACTTCAACAGCCCAACTAGCTCCGCCCCTGAAACCCCACCCTCCTGCAGGAGAGGTAAAGTCCGTCAGAGTCACCTGGCTTTTCTGCGCTCCACCCTGGGCTCCTACAACTTCCCACCAGGGACAAAATACCCACCTCGCCTCCCAAACAATCTGGACTTCAAGCGCATTGGGTTTGTCATGCTACAGCAGCCCCTCCCCCTTCCTCTCCCTGACTCTTCCCCTCTTCCTGATTGTCCGCTCAACACTTCCTCTCCATCTGTTACTTCTCCACGATCACTCAGTCCACCTCGAGTCTTCCTCAAGCGTCTCATCCTGACGGCAGACACTCCTGCTAAAGTTAAAACCCCCTCCACTGTCTCCACGGAAACAATGGATCAAATCAGAAGCCACTGTCAGACACTTGCTGGTCTGAGGAGGAGGGGACTGTCTGCTTCTCCTCCTGGTGCAGGGGAACCCAGCCTTAATGAAGGAGGAATCAGGAAGAGGAGTGATGAGATCACAGATCCTTCTCCTGCCTCCTTTCAAGAGACAGACAATGATATTATCAGTAAAAGTGATACAGAAGAGAAGGAAGAAGAGGAGGAGATGGAGGAGGAGAGTGAAGTACTTCTGGCTCTGTCTGAATCTTCATCTAGCACCGCGGGAAGTGTTGCACATGATGACAACATCGCTGATCTGAAGGAGGCAGAGTCAGAGAGTGAAAATGAAGCGACTGTGGTTCTATCTAAAGTAGAAGATGATGATCTTGGAGGGATGTCTTCAGATGAATCGAGAGCATCTGTCATCCACCTTCAGGTAAAATATTTTCATGTTATATGCATGTTGATGAGATGCATAGCTACTTCCAGACTCAGTTCACAGCACAAATACTTTCTCATTAAAAGGCTTTAATAATTTAATCTGTCTGGTTCTGAGTTTCTGATAACACTTAAAGATGGAAGCAGAAGTTAAATCGTATCATGGTGTTAAAAAATCTGTAGACTAACAATTTACTGTGTGTGTGTGTAGGAGAGGCTGTCGTCAGAGGAAACCGAGGATGAAGAAGATGATCAAAGAAAGTCTGAGGACATTTTGTTTGCTCGGGATTATCTACAAAGAGTAAGGGCACAAACATTTGTTAAAGTACAGACTTGTTTTATCAAATTGATTTGTACTTTCCAACATATAGAGGTTAATTATTTTATTTTAACCTGATGAACTTCCTGTTAATGTTTCTCTCAAACTACACTCTCCAACTCTGTGGTAGGGAAATGGGAAAATGAGAAGTTGCACAGTCCAGTATATTTTGATTCCAGAAAGTGTGATTTCTCTTCAGCTTCCCAAAAAAGAAACTGTTTAAACATGTAAAATGTTATCAAAAGTTGTTTTTAATTTATTACCAAAAGGGGAAATAAAGTGATGTCATATCATATTCTTTTGGTTTATCTTGTGATTGGTCCGCAGTTAAGAAATATGTTAGCAGCACTGTTTGTTGTGTCCTCTGCAGGTATGTGAAACTGTGCAGGTTAGTCCGGGCTGTTCTGAGCAGCTATTGCAGGTTTTGGATGAATTCTCAGCTTTGGGTCCTTCAAAAGCCCCAGAGTTCTTGTATGACAGACTAAGCTGTGTGCTACAACCATGGCCTCAGCTGCTAAAGGACTTTGCTGCTTTTCTGAACCGTATACAGGCTCGCAAATGTGGATTGGTGGGTGCCATCACTTAGATGTCACAGTGACTATTCATGAGTTAATATTGGTATTGCCTTAAGCTTATTTTCTATTTTGTTAGCTGTTGGAGCAGCAGCTGTTTGAACGAAGTAGGACGTTCCTACGGCGATTGGGACGGCGTCTGGGAGAGAGCTCCCCTCTTTACCAACAGGTGGTTTCTTTGCTGCAGGGAAGCTCCACCACCTCATCCGAGGACATGGAAAAGGTAGACAAATAATTTTGACTCTCAGCAATCAGTTAACCTTCATTAGTGTCATGCTTCGGCATTCTTTGGTCAAAATGTCAGAGAAAGAACAATGGCTTCTTTTTCCACTGTGAATATCTACTTCTGTTCAAATTGATTTGTTACAGGGTGTGGAGTGACCCACCTCTTGTCCAAAGGGTTTGCTTTTGAGCTTATTATCGTAAAACCTTTTGTAACTGTATGAGGGAATATACCAAAAATACCTTCAGAAATAATACTGGGCTACATCAGCATAAACTAAGCTCACACCAAAGTGATAAATCTATCAGCTTCATAGAACCTGGATTTCATTGTCACTCCATTCCTCTGTTTTGTTCAAGTGTTAATAGGATAATGTTAAGAATGAGAGGCTGGTTATTTACGCAAAAGGTTTGTAGATATTAGAATTTTATTTTTGTAGTTGTGTATTCCAATATCATGCTGCATTCAGCAACAAATAGGAAATTGATATTTTCATCTTCTGGAGGGAAAAAATAAATGAAATGGCACCAACAATACAAAGTTTTTTTATTTTTATCTGCTGATTTCTCCTCTCAGGTCTTGTCTCTGTTAATACACGATCCAAACCTGCAGGGAGAGGTCCAAGGGTTCTTTCAGCAGGTCCAAACGTGCTCATCACCTGTAGCAACCAGCTCTAGCACCTCTAATGTGGACTTTACCACTCAGAATTCTACTGATGGGAACAGGCGCAGTGGTAGACAGAAGCAGGAGGAACAACAAGCTGTTTGTGCCAAAAACATCACAATGACATCTACTGGGGAGAAGGTCGTCGTCTGGACACGGTCAGATCAAAATATGCAGGCAGTAACACACAAACATTGTAGAAAATCACAGATATGCAAAACACTTTTAATGGGTGCAAATGTAGCTATTTATGGGATTGGAGTTTACTGTCTGGCAAGTTGCCTACCAATGCAGTAGCTACGTTAGACATAGTAGGGTAGTTGCCTTCTTATTTCTCACCAACACCAGCTTATTACCTCTGATATATGGAGCTGTCTTTAGTAACAATATTGCCTCTGTCACCTGCTCAGTTTTCCTTATTCTGTCCCTTTCTCTGCACCATAGAGAAGATCTCCTTATTTCTTAACATTCTCAGAATTTGCATGATTTAGAGTATAGGCACTCGTTGATTTCAAAGCAAAACATGACCTACGCCTTGGTAGAGGTAACAGTTACTGACATAAAGAACCCACAGGGCATCTCTTCTTGACTAGGAAAACTGTCTGTTGTTACTTGGTGTATTTATTTTGTATAAGAAACACTAATAAATAATGTTAAAAATATGTATTTGTCAGAGATAAAAGTGTAGACTGAATCTAAAACAAAATCATAGATTTAATGGAATTGTAAACCACAAAAGAAAAAATCTGCAATTAAAGACTTTAAAGGGTTTTTGTTTTTAAAGTTGATAGCAAACTGGTCTTCCTGTTACAGTGAGGCAGACCGTGCCATCCTAACAGCCTGTCAGCAGAGAGGTGCCAACAGAAAGACATTCAGACAGGTGTCCGCACAGCTGGGAAACAAATCAGTCCAACAGGTAAGAGAAGCTAGACCATAACATACTCCATGAGAATAGTGAAGTTTGTTTTTGTTCTTGAGGTGGAAAGTTTATGCTTCACACGTTTCCACATTAAACACGCTTACTTCAATCAATTGTTCTCGAACGTCCAGCAGTCATTGACTGATTGAACTTGTCTAATAAAATTAAGACTGTTCTGTGCTTTTTTCAGGTCCAACTTCGTTTCTATGATCTGATGAAACTTTTCCACTCTGCGTCCAAAAAGTCCGCTTCCTGGTCACCAGAGAGCCAGCCAATCAGCAGTCAAGCTGCAGCTCCAGACTGAAAAAGGGACTAAGCATAAGGATGTCTGTAAACCCCGACAATAAGTCTTCAACTGAGCTGAGACTAAACTAGCTCTACTGTTGTAGGATTATACCTGTGGCATTTTGGCTTCATCTTTGGTTGATAACCCTCTGTTGCCAGTTGAATCGACATGTCTGCTCTGCTGAATCTGTTCAGGAGTATCAGTGCACAATCAGTGTGAATTATCAGGCTCATCAGAATGACCTGAAAGCCTTTTAAACCTGAGCCCCCCTGAGGAGAAAAGAACAACTCAAGAATTCATCTGAATGAGTCTTGAGTTTAATTCTGGTTCCAGCGGTCATTTGCGGCTATTCAGTAGTTTCCAGGAAATGTTTCTGGAATACGTTTGCAGTCATTGTAGACGAACTCGGAAGGTCCAAAATCGGCATTGCTGTTATTTGCCAAACTGTGTCAGTTAAATATAAAAACTGATCTGCTTAAATGCCTTAAGAGTTTCATCTAAGTAAATATCAAGAACCAAATTCTGAGTTCAGGAGTTTTTGTGGAGTCCAAAACAGATTTGACTAATTTTAGCTTTAGTCTGACTGGGTCCAGAATTAAGCCGAAGTCACTGTAAAGTTCTCATGATTGATTCAGAAATGGTCTGACTTTAGGCAAGACTATTGTTCTAGATTTGACTGTGTATCACCTGTTCTAGGTGGCTGGTCAGTACATAATTATATCTAATAGTAATGTACTAATTCATCTCAGTTGACCTCAATGAGGAGGAGTTTCTGAAAGTATTTGCTGCAGCTAGATCCTCCAAATCTGAAGGAAATGTAAAAACCTATTCTAGTCTGCTGAAGTTAAATCACGACATAGACGTGCTGCAGAGGTCAACTCGCTTCAACTTGGCTTTAGTTGCTTTTCTTTCAGTTTTTGCCTTATTTGCTGGTATGGCATTTCCTCACATTCCACCTGCTGAACAGTAATAAAATTAAACTGTTATGAATTGGTACCGTTGCTCTAATTTTTACAGTTTTTATTCTTAAACCTGCAACACTCAATGTTTTTTCCCTCTTAAGCTTAAACTGTTTCAGGCTCATTTTAGTAGCTGTCGCAAGTTAAAATAAGTTTTTATTATGTACAAATATGTTCATCATTAACAAGCACATTGGGTTTTATTTTCTGTACAATTTTACAAACAAGCTGTTTGGCAATAAGACTTATTTATATTTAAACAAACATTTGTTTTTCAGGGATGCATAGGGGGTTAAATTGTCTTAAGCTTCTTATGTGTTTTTACAGCTTTATATACATGCGAAGGATGAATCAACATTCTGAAGGTTTTGTTGAAATGTTTATTCATATTGAATATGAACAGATTAAAGTTGACTTTAAATAAACTTTTTTACATGTCTAAAACTGTGATCAATTCTGTTATTAAAAACTGACATTTTTCCAGAGCATCACTGAAATTAAACTGATCAACTTTTTAAAGAACTTGTTTTTAATATAATGTCTAAGAATTTGGAAGTTTTGAAAAAGAAAAAATGGTTCACTAGATGTGTTTTTCTTAATAGAATTAAAACAAAACTAAAAATGATACAAAAATGGCTTTAAAGTTAAGTTGATTACTTATTAATTATATTTGTTTTAGATTAGTTGAAATGTGTTTGAAGTAAAATACGCATTTGTGTTTATCACAAATTATGTCAAGCTGGAAAAGATTTTTAATTCTCATTCTTAAAAAAAAAAAAGAGAAGCGGAGAAGACTGGGATTGACAGCCTATTTGACTAATAACATGATTACATCACATCACCTCTACCTGCTTTTGGACCAATCAGAGAACAACGCTCCTGTATTTCTATTTATGTCCCGCCTTTCCCCTGACAGCTGGAGATACAGCGATCACAATTTACAGGAAACTACCGGAAATACGATGATCCTGTCTTCAAAATGTAACCAATGGGTTTCACTTTTAAATCATAAACAGTACAGTTTCTTGTTTTATTCGTGCAATGAGATTTCAGCCTTTAGACAGGATTATTCTAGCAAACTACAATATTTCCTGTCAATGCACTTGTTTACCACTTGTTAGTTTGACGTGTTTCATTTTGAAAATTACAACCGGAAATATGCACATAATAACAGATTGTGACGCTTCACCTTTCAGCGGTCCTATCCGTTTTATGATATGCTTATCCGTATTTTTAATTTCTCTGTGTAATTTTGCGCCTCTTTTATCTCAGTTATGGTGAAGGTTGTCCGCTTGCTTCTCGCCATCATATTGGTGCTAATGTCTTGTTTTTTTGCTGCCTCGTCTTTGCGTAGAGACGTTATCGAGCTCGGGGACGCGGACTTCGACTACCTGGCAACAGAGCACGAGACCATGCTGGTGAAGTTCTATGCTCCATGGTAACGAAGCGTTTTTAGCTTCGCACACATAGCTCTGGAATTACTTTTATGTGTATTTCGTTGTATTGTTAACATCTTGTGTTTTTCCTGCCATCCATCTTACCATCCGTATCCTGTTCTTTTTTCTATTTCTCCTTCATTCATCCGTCTCTTCTTTCGCTTCCTCTGTCATGCTCTATTTATTCTGTTTACACCCCCCTGCTTTTCTTTCCTACTGTATGTTTTCATCTGCTTCCTTCTCATTTACCTACATGCTCATTTCTCTTGTTTTCAGGTGTGGTCACTGTAAGAAATTAGCTCCTGAGTTCGAGAAAGCAGCAACTCGACTGAAAGGAACCGTTCAGTTAGCAAAGGTAACAATATCTTTAATTGTGTGAATGTTGCGTGTGTGAACTCCATTGATTTACTGTCAATGGAATGAATGGCAAACTCTAAATTATTCAAAAACTTGTATCCTTTACAACTTCAGTATACTTTGCTTTTTCAACAATTTCAATACCAAAAAGTTAATGATTTGCACAAACCACGTTTTCTTCAATAATGTATTAACTGCACTTTACATACATTTATTTATTTATTTATTTATTGTCTTTTTACCCTCTTCATGCAACATTGTTTAGTTGTGCTTCTTCTTATCTATACCATACACTAACCCTCTGCTTTATAAAAAAAAAAGACTTATTTAAATACCAGATTGAACAGCATGTCCTTCCAAAATTCCATTTCCAGTTTTAGAGCTACTTCTGATAAGACTCAGCATCAGACCATTACCTGTTTTGATCGAGATTACTATTTCTTCAGCAGTTTTAAGTGCATTCATTCTGAATATAGCAATCACACTGCTGTTCTGGGGGAATAGCCTGTTATTATAATTATTGTTGTTATTATTACTACATAAACAATATCACCAGTTGCTATCTTACCTGTCTGCCAGGTGGACTGTACGGCTAACTCGGATACCTGTGGACAATTTGGGGTCACTGGTTATCCCACTTTGAAGATTTTCAGATATGGCAAAGACTCTGCCCCATATGATGGACCCCGCACTGCAGGTAAAGGCAGAAAAATTAAAGTCAGAAATAAAATCATTTCTTTGAAAGTCATTCATGTGTAAACATTTATGTATGCATTCAGATGGAATCTATCATTACATGAAGAAGCAGAGTGGTCCAGACTCCGTTCACCTGAAGACTAAAGAGGACCTTGAGATATTTGTCAACAACTATGATGCCAGCATTGTTGGTAGGTCCCTGATGTACCACAGGTTTACTTTCTGACATAAGTCAGGCTTCCAGGCTGTGATGGATTTATTACATCTTGTTAATCCACCAGTCATGGAGACCTGCATGACTGGTGGATTGTTACTATCTGTTAAAGCACACAAATTTGATAACTTAAACACTTTTGTGCTCATTGAAATGTCACATGTTTTGTGTGTCTGTTTGTGTGTGTCAGGTGTGTTCTCAGGTCCTGAGAGTTCTCATTTGGCTGAGTTTCTGAAAGGTGCGGGTCTGTTGAGAGAACAGTTCAGATTTGGTCATACCACTGATCTGCAGATAGCTAAGGAGCACAACATCGACTCTGAGTGAGTTAAATATGATTCACAGTAGAACTGGTTGTGTTTAGTATGTTAACAATAGTTTTCTTTCTTTGTTAGTAAAGTGTGTATTTTGTTCTTATTTCATTTTATATTGTTGTATCATTGTATTATTTTTTCTACTTTTACTTCACAAAGAACATCAGTAGTTATGTTTTCAAAATGATCTGTGTGATTTCCTGATGAGTGTTGCAATTCTGTTTTACATTATGTGTGTTATCATTACCTTTTCAGGAGTGTATTGCTGTTCAGACCTCCCAGACTGGCCAGTGCATTTGAGAACAGCGTTGTTGTCTTCAAAGATTATCTGACCATCAGTTCTTTAAGACGCTTCATCAGAGATCATATGTGAGAATCTTTCACTTCACTCACACAACTGCATCTGTTGGACATCGTAGGAACTTCAGCCTTATTCTGCTTGTCTGTGTCTCCAATCTATCTGTGTGTAGCCATGGTATGTGTCCTCACATGACGATGGAGAACAGAGATCGTCTGAGAGTTCGTGACCTGCTGACAGCATACTATGACTTGGATTATCATCACAACATCCGTGGGTCCAACTACTGGAGAAACAGGTAACACGTGCATCTAAGTAACACACAAATACAGGTGATGCCTTGTTCCTTTCTTTTGAAAACCAGTGAAGGATCTGTCTTTTGCTGCCTCAAAGATGGGTGAGATTCTCAAGTTGTGTGGTGCAAAGCACCCTGTACTTGGTGCAAGGAAAGTATGGGTTATTAATGTATGAAGATCTTTTTCCCCCATGAGTTTTTCTCTTTTTTTTGTAAGATGCTCCTTTATTGGCTTCAAATTTGATGCTGAATTTGTTGTCACATGTATGCTAGTCTTTACTATCAATGAAGAAGCCTATCTTTGAAATGGTTTCTGCAGACCTTAATGTTATGTTTTTCCCTCTCAAAATTGATCAAAGAATACACACTCTGGCAGTCTCAAGTTTAAGTCATTATCCTATGACAGGTAATATTTCAGAATCAGGAACTGGAGACTTAGCAGATCTCCTGTCTGTAGCTAAACTCTGTGGACATATTCCTGCTGATTGAGTTTAGTGCATAGGCATTGTTACTGCAGATGTTTCAGCAGGCACACTCGCTTTGTGAAAGGGACTCATCTCTCAGCTACATGTCAGTGTTTGGATACTGTAAACAGCTAGCACTCAAAGGAGTTGTCAGCAGTGGATATATGGTCCTCCTGTTCCTCAAAAGTTCTGGTGTCATTGATCATGACAGTACCCAGGTTACACACCAAAACACACAGTCAATAAGTAACCTGTGACGTAGACTTAGTCGAAGAGCATGAGTGCAGATATATTTAAACCCTCCATGTGTCTGTTTCCAGGGTGATGAAGGTAGCATCTAAATACACTGGGCGGGGTTTAATGTTCTCAGTAGCCAATAAGAAGGACTTCCTGGCTGAGTTGGAGGATGACTTTGGTCTGGGAACTTCCGATGGAGGAGAGCTGCCTTTTGTCACAATTCGTACCAAGCTGGGCTACAAGTACATCATGAGAGAGGAGTTCACGTAGGTAACAGGGCTAAAGTTAGCTCTATCTGGTAAAGGTGGATATTACCCAAGATCATTGTATGTGTCTCAATAAGAATTTTAAATTGTTATGTCAGCCTTTCGAAATCCGACCCATTAAGCCAGTTGGGTTATATTCACAACAGCTGCTGGTCAGTTATCAGATTATTGAAGTAGATGTGTGTGTTTCAGGAGGGACGGGCAGTCACTGGAGAGGTTCCTGGAAGATTATTTTGCAGGTCGTCTTAAGCGTTACATCAAATCAGAGCCCATACCTGAGAAGAACTCTGCTTCTGTCAAGGTAAGGTTAGCTGCATGTGAATATCAGATTATTTCGGTACATCACTGATTCTTGTCTATGTTTCTAAGCATTATAAGAACAGGTTCTTTGATGAAGAGAACGACAGAAAAAAGATGGTGACATGTCTGGAGTCTACTCTGGCCTCACAGCATTTCCGCATTTTCTTTTTTTCTACAGGTGATTGTTGCTGAGTCATTCGATGATATCGTTAATGATCCAGATAAAGATGTTTTGATTCAGTTTTACTCTCCATCCTGCCCACACTGCAAGAAACTGGAGCCTGTCTACAGAGAGTTGGCTGACACGGTAGAGAACTTTATTATGTTAACTTCATGTGAAATGCTACCATTTTGTCTCCGTTTGTCCACTTTAATAACAAAGCGAAGACATTATTTTAAAAATGTTTTCAAATTTCTTGACACACAAAAACTGACCTCTGCCAAGGCGGAGGTTATGTTTTCTGGCGGCGTTAGTATGTCTGTCTGTTTGTTAGCAACATAACTCAAAAAGCAATGGATGGATTTTGATTAGATTTTCAGAAAAACTAAAATAGAAATAGGAACAAGTTATTAGATTTTGGGGATGATCTGGATCACAGCCTGGATCCGGGATTTTTTTTAATACCCCCAACATTCCAATATCCCCTAGAACTGCCAGAGGGGGTCATTTTCAGGAATAAAGGAATAAGGAATAAGTGATTACATTTTTGGGGTGATCCGGATCATTATCTGGATCCAGGAGTTTTATAAAGGATTCTTCACAACTGGGAGATAGGGATAATTTTGCCATTAAAGCTTCTAACTCAACAGATAATGCCCAGAATCACTGGCAAAAAAAAAAAACTACAAGACGACATGGTAGTTTTTATAAGCTGACATTGAATCATGTTGATAAGAAATACAGGGGATATTGGATGGGCTTTTGGGTCTTTTGGGGTTTTTCTCAGTAACGCTATGGCTGGGTGGAGGTTTGTTCTCTCTGAGTGCTTCTGGTTGATTAAGTACTTTATTCAATACTTTGTTTAAACCCATATTCTGGTCAGCTTGAGTTTGACTCTGGAAGCTTTGCACACATGGATTTTGTGTGCTAAATAATTTTGTACCTGCTAGCATTTTTTCCCTTCTTAGTTTTTGGAATTCCTGATCTAACCCAAACACCAGTAGTAGACAGAAACCCTCAGTTATAGATGTTGATGCCTAATAGATTTATAAATGTTTGACTTTCTTGGTACCAGATTAAAAATCAAACTATTCTTGCTAGCACTTGTTTAAATAGTTGAATCCCACCCATTTCAATCTACTCATTGAGCCTCACANGATTTTGTGTGCTAAATAATTTTGTACCTCCCAGGATTGTCCTAATGTGTAAACTTGCTTTGTTTATTTTACAGTTGTATTCTGATCCAAACATCGTGATCGCTAAGATGAACGCCATCGATAATGACATTCCATTGGGCTACGATATCCAAGGGTGAGAATGCAGGATTTTAAGCGCAGACTTAAAAAATGCATATATATTTAGCATTTTTATCTATATGTCCCTTTCTCTAGATATCCAACTATTTACTTTGCTCCAGTGGGTAAAAAGGTTGACCCCATACGATATCAGGTAACACAAAGCTGAATTTTTAGTTACCTCAAGCTGAAGTTGGTAAATGTTTTAGTTTGTTAGTCACATGATATCTCCTATCTGTTTTTAGGGTGCTCGAGAGCTTAAGGACTTCCTGAAGTTCCTGAAACGTGAAGCAAGTCACAAACTAGGGAATAGGGATGAACTATGAAACACAGTCACCTATTAATCAAGACTGATGTCTGAAGATTAAACCAACTGGTCTCTGTGACAACAACCAATATATAAAGGGACAAGAGGATTTCTGCTCCTGCTGACAAACCTGGATTTTAACCAGAGACAGCAAGTTAGGACATGTGTTGACATCAACCAGCTCATGTCCTGCAAAATAAATTGTGTCCAATCAGATTCCTCTGTTATCCCTAAAATACCTGCCCATCGTGTCATGCTGCCTCACTGGATTTATTTATTTATTTATTTATTTGTTTGTTTGTAACGCCATCTCATATGAACTGTTTTTATTTATTTGTATTTCATGCAAAACTCAGTGATGCTCTTATTATTTATCTGTGGAAATTATATCTGGTGCTTCTTTTTATTTAATTAAACTTTAGCAGACTCTTGTGTTTTGTGACAAACTGGTGGCTGTTACTTATGCAGAAATCTATTCTGAGCCTTTTTATTGTCAGAGTAATGCTGCTGGGATTATTTAATAAAACACTCAACTGTCATCTAACAGTATTCACTGACTTCACTCTGGCCAGGAGTTAAGTACATCGTAAGCATTAAGCAGTATGGAAATAGGAAATGATTATACACTAAGAAAACACTCACATAAGCAAACACTCACATAACTTTTTTAGGCCTACATTTATAAACTAAAAAGAGATAAATAATTGGATATGGGCATGGCTGTTGCTCCATACTTCCATACAATCTCGTATTATCCATACAATCTTGTATTATCCTCATACAGTGATAACTTTTAAAGTATATCCTTTACCAGCGTATTGCCCATTTAATATATTCTATGTACACATGCATATGTATACATTTATGCATATATAAACATACATACATACATCTAATCATTTATAATATATGGGAATGTCGTTAAAACGATTTCAGCTAGTTATTTTTTTATGAAGTAAAATTATGAACATAATATTCTGTCCATAAAAGGATGTTCGCCTCAAGTTTCAATCTCATTCACTCAATTGGTGGATCCACATGTCAATCATATCAATGCTATTAGCTGATTGGTCAGTGTTTAGATCGCCTCTTCCTTGTCTTTCTGGTACTCCCTCTCCTCGTGCCACCCAGAACCTTCCAGGCTGCTGCTGTCCGGCACACGCTGTCAAAATGATCGGCCAGCAGGTTTTAGTGCTCAGTAAGTATCTAAATGTATGTTAAACTAAACAATTAATGCTCAAATTAAATGGCGACAGCTGGGTGATACATCTTCATCAAGTTTTCTTTTAGCTGCTTCCAGTTAGAGCGGTCCGACTGCGACACAAAGCCGGGAGCAGCTAAGCATGTGCTAACCTTGCTATAACTGTACCACACCACACATCCTAGTAGCAGCTCCACCCGGTCGGGATTAGCATTGTTAGCTTTCATTACATTGTATCATAGACACATATATATGCTAACAATAGATAGTCAGCTAATACCCCCGCCCAACCGGCATCAGCATCTTTAGCATGTGTATGGAAGTAGCGGAAAATGTGTGCGGATGCTAGGCTAACTTAAGCCCACTTATACCCGTTACTCAGCATTAACATAAAGCTAACAGGCTAGCAAGCGTTTTTGACGAGTTGCTTAGCTTTACATGAGGATGTTAAATTTGATAACCTCAGTGGGTAGAAAGCGCAGTCTGTGAGCTGCCAGTGTCACTTAATAGTTAATGACGATATGTTGGAAGCTGTTTTTACCAACGATAATTGTATTGTTGATGGGTGCACTGATGTGATATGATGTTGGATAATGTTGGAACAACACTATCATTGAAAGGGAAGCTCCTCATATAAATGTTTGCATGTTGAAACTGAGCTGTACAAAGATTTGTTATTAACCATTTACTCACACTGTCCTAAGAAATATTGTTTTAAAATAATGAATTTTCAAAGTTTTAATTGATAAATAAAAAGCAAGCTTAATTAATTATACAGCTCATTTGGTTTTAATTCAGTCTAGTAATCAGTGTTTGTTTTTTTTTTTATTTATTTATTTTTTATTGTGTCCTGCTGGTATAATGGGGCAAGGCCAGCCCACCAAAACCTCTGTTAGACTGTTTCAGTTTGTGTGTTGGTTAAAAATAATAAATTGGTAATGTCAAATTTTCCAATAAAAGTTAGCTACAGTTAATGTGGTGTTTCTGTGCTAATAGTAATATTTTCTTGGTCTTTTGTTTCTCTGCAGACCAGAATGTGAAAAGAGAGTCTGGACGTAAAGTCCAGACTGGGAACATTAATGCAGCAAAGGTAAGTTTACACTGGAAGGCTTTGTTTGGGCTTTCTCTTTTTTAGGCCTCCATACTGAAAGATCCAGTCTCCTTTGATTAGTCTGCTGATTGGCCAGATATTGTGACGTGTGAGGCAGCTATTCATTCTTTGTTTGATGCGTTTCAAACTTATTACTAGGTTGGCATTATGCAAAATTGTATCTTAGTGATGTTGACCATTAATGGAAGAAAAGGCTGGGAGTTTCCAAAGTTGGTGATCAGTGTCTTGTTTGGAGTGACTTCTTCTGATATAACTTTGTCAGTAATTGTAACACAATGATCCCTTTTGCTCATTCATTATCTAATACTGCTGTTTATTTTAGACCATTGCAGATGTGATCAGGACCTGCCTCGGCCCACGGGCCATGATGAAGGTCAGATTGCTTAAACATACTCATCACATTCAGTTATGCACATTTTGTGTGATGAAACAATGAACATCTGTAGACTAGACAAATAACATGCTCCATATTTCTACATTTGGGTGTAGATGTTACTTGACCCCACAGGAGGAATTGTGATGACTAATGATGGAAATGCCATCCTCAGAGAGGTAGGAAACACACTTGTATCTTCTCCACAAAAGAAACATCACTATCCTTTTGCGAGTGTCTGTATTTGATTGTTTACCTTCTACATTTCATTGGCAACAGATTCAGGTGCAGCATCCAGCAGCCAAATCGATGATTGAGATCAGTCGCACACAGGATGAGGAGGTGGGAGATGGGACCACTTCAGTCATCATACTAGGTAAGGAATAATTAAGGAAGACTACCTCTTTACAGGCAAGAGAAATAACTTGATGTAATATCTGCCTGTCTCTTTGCTTGTCTGTTTCTCAGCTGGAGAGATGTTGTCCGTAGCTGAACAGTTTCTGGAGCAGCAGATGCACCCGACAGTGATCATCAGTGCCTACAGACAGGCACTGGAGGACATGCTTGAAACTCTGAAGGAAATAAGGTATGTAACCCATTTTAGAGGTTTCCCTCTTATCAAGACTCTACAGACCATTATCATTGGATTACTGTTACACTTGAGATAAGAAATTGCATTCATATTTTGCAGCACAGCTTTTGATAATTTACCATCTTTTCCTTTTAAATGTCAGAACAACAGTAATTTAAATCTCTGCTTAAACCTTAATGAAACACGATTTATCAGAGATCGCTTACCATAGAATCTGACTTAAGGAAATGTAATTAGGACGTGATGAGTTTAAATTGTACCCTTCCTCCTGCAGCACCCCAGTGGACACATCAGAACGCTCCATGATGCTGAAGATCGTCCACTCTGCCATTAACACCAAAGCTCTGAGTCGCTGGTCAGAACTGGCCTGCAGCATCGCACTCGACGCTGTTCGTACAGTGGAGCTGGAGGAGAACGGACGCAAAGAGATTGACATCAAGAAGTACGCCAAAGTGGAGAAGGTACGACTACCTCACCATCCTCCGTTGCTGGCTACACGTGGCTGCTCACTTTAAACTGTTCAAGGATTTTTTTCCTGTCAGTGAATTTGCTACTGATGGTTTTAACTCTGTGACAATTTGAAACCTGATTCTTCATCTTCCATTTCTCATGATTCATGTGCAGGTTCCAGGTGGTATCATTGAGGACTCGTGTGTGCTGAAGGGAGTGATGGTAAACAAAGATGTGACCCACCCAAGGATGAGACGGATGATTAAAAACCCTCGAATTGTCCTGTTGGACTGTTCTCTGGAGTACAAGAAAGGGGAGAGCCAGGTACAACATGTTCTGTAACATGTTCTGTAACACGTGTAGCTCAGTATTTAATGTATAGTGTGCCTGCAGACTGACATAGAGATCAGTAAGGAGGAAGACTTTGCCAAGATCCTACAGATGGAGGAAGAATACATCCAGCAGATTTGTGAGGACATCATCCGGCTCAAACCAGACCTGGTCTTCACTGAGAAAGGCATCTCAGGTATGTTACTAGTGTCACAGCTAAACTACAATAATACTGATTCCTTCCTCAGGTAGCACCTTGTTACCATCACACCAGTCTTTAATGAATTAGACTGACAGCCTGTTTACATTGCAGAAGCAAAGAAACTCAGAGTAGTGGACAAAAAGTAAAAATCACTCATTTTTAACTGTTTCCTCTCAGATCTGGCCCAACACTACCTGGTAAAGGCAAACATCACCGCCATCCGTCGTGTGAGGAAGACTGACAACAACCGCATTGCTAGGTACACGTTTTATTTTCTTTCATTTTTCACTGCAGTCATTTCTCAGTAAGCAGTGGAAGTACAAAACTTACCCTTAAACCCACGCTGTCTTTTTCAGGGCGTGTGGAGCTCGCATTGCCAGTCGGACAGATGAGCTTCGTGAGGAAGATGTCGGTTTGGGGGCTGGGCTGTTTGAGATTAAGAAAATTGGAGATGAGTACTTTACCTTCGTCACCGAGTGTAAAGACCCTAAAGCCTGCACCATCCTGCTGAGAGGGGCCAGCAAAGAGATCCTGGCGGTGAGCGCACTGGCCCGCTGACTGATGAATCAGTCTGGCTAATCTGTTCAGTCTGTAATAATGACTCTGGTCTGTAGGAGGTGGAACGGAACCTGCAGGATGCCATGCAGGTCTGCCGTAACGTGCTGCTCGACCCCTACCTCCTGCCTGGTGGTGGTGCTGTGGAAATGGCAGTGTCCAAGCGGCTGACAGAGAAATCCCGTGCTCTGACGGGCGTCGAGCAATGGCCATACCGTGCTGTTGCCCAAGCCCTGGAAGTCATCCCCCGTACCCTGATCCAAAACTGTGGAGCTTCCACCATTAGAGTGCTGACATCACTGAGGGTAATGGAAAACTTTATTTATAATGTCAATAATTAAAGTTATATCCATATTAATACTTTTTGTATTACAAAGCCAGTTAAAAAAATATATATACACAATTTTAAGTAGTGTGTGTGTGTGTGTGTGTGTGTGTTCAGGCCAAACACACTCAGGATGACAGTATGTGTTGGGGTGTCGATGGAGAGACAGGATGTCTTTCTGACATGACAGCTCTTGGTATCTGGGAGCCGCTGGCTGTTAAAGCTCAAACCTACAAGACTGCTGTCGAGGTCAGAACTTCAGTCACAGCGTCATCCATTCTGATCAATACTGATCATTACTGATACTAATTGGAGTCAGTTTGACTCACTTGTCTTGTGTTTTGCAGACGGCCATCTTGTTGTTGCGTATCGATGACATCGTCTCCGGTCACAAGAAGAAAGACAAAGATGAGCAGATGGGAGGCCAAGGAGCGGAGTAGATCTAGGTTGACCCATTACAACATCAGAGTCACTCCGAGAATGTGTGTTTGTTTGTATGTGTGTGTATGTACGTGTGGGGACCAGACGACTCACTGAAACTTAATAAAACCAAGTTCAGAACCTGATAAAGTTTTTCTGGCATTTCTTTGATTTATTTATGGTAAACAACTGTTTATCTCACCTTGGTCTTCTCAGTAAAACTCTTTTCAATCTGAAACCATCCATTTTCTATACCCACTCACTCCAGTTCAAAGTCTGGTTGGGGGGGTGTGTATCATGAGCAAGACAAACAATCATTCAGCTAGGGTTAATTATAAATTGCAAATTAACTAAGCATGCATGTTTTTGGACTCAAACTGTGTGTGGGAGGAAATCGGGGTACCTAAACCCACACTACATGGGGAAAAGCCAAGGCTAAAACCAGGAAGGGGGTGTATTAGACCTTTCCACGAAGCCTTATTTCATACCCAGTAAAATCCATGTAGAGACAGGAAAATTTTACAATCTACAAAATTTGCAACACAAATCCAACTTCAGTCTTGAAGAGGTCTCTGCTCTGCTTTTGATTAGTTACTGACAAAGCAGGCAGAAGGGATAATTAGACGTGCTAAGCAAAAACTACATGAGCACAGAGACAAAGTGTTTGGCCTGGCTGAATAAGACGGCAGTTATTCAATACTAAAATGATCAATGATACATTTAAGTACTTTTACTAGAATCTATAAATCTGACTTGAAGCCAGGTGAGCATCAAGCAAGGGACGCTTTGTCTGCCATGAAGTTTCCCAGTTTGTCAGAAGATCAGAAACAGATACTGAATGTTCCTGTCTAAAGAAGAATTATTGAAAGCTATTAATGGGATGAAATCTGGAAAATCACCTGGACCGAATGGGCTTGGTATAGTATTGTATAAAGAATTTCAGAACCTCATTGTTGATCCCTTTTTAAATATGTACACTGACTTATTTAAAAGAGGTATTTGTTTTTTGTTTTTTTTTGTTTGTTTTTTTGCTAAGGAAGGCTAATATTTCTTTATTAAAAGAAAGGAAAACCGTGCGTCTTACAGGCCAATTTTAATATTTAATGTGGATTTGAAACTTCTTTCTAAATTTCTTGCTGTTTGCCTGGAAAAGGCACTTCCTTGCCTTGTTAAATAAGATCAAGCTGGCTGTGAATAATTTACATAGGCTGCTGAATACCATTCAGCTTTTTCAACAGCAAATTTCCTCTCTCCTATTTACTGTGCTATAGAACCTATGATTGAGGCAATTAGGACCTACACTGGTAAACATGGGATAACTATAACAGATAAAAAACATAAGATAACATTATATACTGCCCTGATTATCCTATCCAAGTCTTACTGAGGTCATCAGTTAATTTGGTGATCAAAAATGCCAGATACCAGACACTGTATGTTGAGGTTTGGGCTCAATATGAAGACGACAAACCATGAAGAGCACCTCTGTATCACTACAATATAACAGTTAAGAATGTATTATCAATGATGAACTTGTAAAGAAGCTCTCACATAGCCAACAATATCCTTAAAATAGTATTCAGTGTTACACAAACAGGTTTTTGTAGTTAAATTGCATATAAATAAAGAAGAGAGAGTTTTTCTATGGTTTATTTCTGAAATTTTAAAGTGGTATTGTATATAATATATACTATATAGTATATATAATATAACTTTCATAGAAAAAATAAAATGTCAGATGAAAATAATATACAGAAACTTTGGGAATAAGCAAACGTATAGACATGCAAAGCAA
>CM047991.1:22306736-22330733 GCA_026261665.1 Melanotaenia duboulayi | reverse complement strand
ATTATTATTATTATTATTATTGTTTGTTTAATTCTGCTAGTTCTATCCCCTTAAAGAAACATTTTTGCACCCATTAAGATGTAGTCTCTGTTTTGTTGTGTATTTGATGCTAAGCTGGTTTTATTGCACCTATTCATTTTTCTTTTTGTAATATTCAGTATTTTCTTAAATAGACACATTACAGTCAAATATAATTTGATGTACTTTCATTATAAATAAATAACTTAATACACCATGTAAATACATCTTGGTGTCAGTTTAATGTAGATTACTTCTTACAATATGCTATATTTATCAAAGAGTCTGTGTTCAGATTACATCTTTTTCAGTCTAAACTGTTTTTAAACCTTTGTTTCTTGACATTTCAGTCTGCAGAGTCAAGCTGAATTAACAAGCCAGTTTCAATCATTTTAAACCTTTAGGACACATAAAAGGTCTGTCTGATTAAAACTTTGTTTTTATTAGTTTGTCCCGGTTTATTTCTCATAAAGAGATTTGAAACACCAACAATCATGTGATCTGTTATCTAAACTGGTTGAAAAAGACAAAAACAACTGTAATCTTATCTCCAAACATTTCTATTCTGTCCACATTGATTAAAATCCTTCTGAACAGGTTTTTGTTTTCATCACGTAAAATTACTTTCACCTGATCTGATCAACGAACCAATCAGTGAGCTGTTAACACCTTTGAGTGATTTACAATAAATTTGTTTTCTTTCCTTTGTCGTGTTTCAGATTTCGGTGCAGTTGAACCCCAACTCTACCTCAACCCCCCCTGGTGGTGATCTGCTGCACGTGAGAGCTGTGGGAGATAACGACACGCTGCACTTCTTGTTCTGCAGCCAGGGGGCGCCAACGCTGCTGCTTGTCCACACCAACTCTTCTTCCTCTACCGTCACGGTCTGGTGGTATTTCTATACTTTAAGCTATCACAGATAAATAACCAGCAACTGTAGTAATGACAATAATGTTTTTGCTGTGTGGTAATGTACATCTATGATGTGGTCGCAAAAATGATTTTTTTTTATGTTTAACTGTCTTTTGAATAATTGTGATTAATTTTTTACTTGTTTTTTGTTGTTAATTTTATGTTTTGGTTAATTATCGATTAGAGTTTTCACTTTTTTGCTGTACACATCGAAATACCTCGGCTTAAACCGAAACGTTCCCACAGCAATGCATTGTTGTTAACACCGATGTCAATGTGTGCTTATCAAAATACAGTAAACACTAGAAGTTAAAGGCATACTTTGTACTTTTACCACTGAAGATAAGACTATTGTTACTTAACTGGCACTCTTGTCAGGATGTAAACAATGACCACTTAGACAATAAAGGAGGTTAGTAATTGTTTAATGGTAAGGTTACAACAGAAAAACTGACATCTTCAGTCACGTTTAGCATCTTGTGTTAGTGGAAATGCACAACCAATGCACTAAACAGACACATGATACATCATTAATATATGAACGCAAACATAGCCTGTCAGCNACAACCAATGCACTAAACAGACACATGATGCATCATTAATATATGAAACATAGCCTGTCAGGCTTGTTTTTCTCCCAGTTGGTTCAGAGTAACTCTGTCAGATGTTTATTTTAATTCATTTAAAAGAGGCAGTGCATATAAATGTAAATATTCCATCCTGGTGGATTTCATGTGAAAGCCCAGCTACTACCAACAAAGCATCTACTGCATTTTTCCTGTTTGAGAGTCTGCACAATCTTAGGCAAATCCTGTAGACGCCACTCATAAAGTGCCTGTGAAAGCCTGTGTCTCTGCTGGAACATTGACCTAACTGTATGGAATTTAAAAAAAAAAACACGAACAAAAAAACTAAAGATTGATAAACAGTTGCTGCTATTAAACCTGGGGAAAAAAGAAAAAGAGAGTCCAAACAGGGAAATTGCCTTTAGGTGTTATTGTCAGTGACATGATGACATCGTCATGTATAATGTTGAACTTTGGCTTTTGGTTAGAAACAATAGATATTAAGATCAGTAGTCTGCTTCAAAGAGATAAGGTCTTAACTGTGGACAAAAAACTGAAAAATGACTCAGTTTAAGAAGTTTAACGCTGCTTTCAAATGAANAAAAAACTGAAAAATGACTCAGTTTAAGAGGTTTAACGCTGCTTTCAAATGAACTCGCTACTGAATTGGTACAAAAACTCAAGAATAAACCTTCTCGGTATGATGGGTTTAGTGCAGGATTATGCTATTACCTTGAACCAAAGCTTCCTAAATAGACATCTGAAATTAGACTTGTTGTTTTGTGGAACATGTTTATTTTGTACATAAACATGACTATTTAATACATTTATAACATACCAGAATCTTCCATAAGCTGCATCCTCCACAAAGCATGTTGCTGCTTCGTGCATTAAAATGAAAATAAATGTTCAGTTGCTTGCATGTGTGTGTTTAATGAGCAACTGCTGGAAATAAACCGAAAATATCACGATGAAACAACCCCAAGTCTAACATTGCTTCCTCAACACAGAACGTCTAGACTAATGTTTAAATCATTAGAAAGATTTCAAAACACTTTGTTCATATAAAATTTATATTTCAGCCAAATTCAGTGCAGAGTCCTTACTTCAGCAGAGCAGGCATTTAATTATGATAGTTATTATGTTAATGCCTGCCAGAGTTTGGTTATTTTAGTTTATTCTTAAAGAATGAAATGAGAAATTGGATTAAATTATAATGAACAATTTTCTGTGTGGATTTTTTTTTTTTTAGGTTGCATGTTGGATGCACCAGGCGTTTTTTATTATTATTTATATATTATTGTAAGTAAACATGAACATTTGTGTTGCTTCTCAGGTGAACTGGCCTGAGTTTTTGGCTCGTAACAATAGTGGCAGCCTGATGGTGGAGCCACAGAGCAGCATCCTGTACAGCACCGCCATCGTCTTCAGTCGGGTCAGAAACATCTGCCAGTCCACTTTTATAATATTTAAGGACTCTCTTAGGTTTGTAAAGGTTTGCCTGGTTTTGTCTCTTAGTTGCTGGAGTACAGTGATGCAAATGACACGGCCGAGGCCACCTCGGAATTTTTCCCTCCATACGAGCTGCAGGATTTCATCTGGTCCCGCCTCCGCCTGTCCGGTCCCGTGGCTTTGCTTTGTGGAGCTAACACAACTTTTAGCAATGGATCACTCTGTCTGAAGGTCTGTTGCCATGGTAGCTATGGTCGTTTTAGAAAAAGTTGTTTAACAGAGTAATATATTTTTGACACGCACATCTTTCCTTTCCAGTTGTCAGTTTTTGACTCAGAGGGCCGTGCCCAGACGTGGCCCCAGCTCCTTCATTCAGCTAACTCCTCGCAGGTAGAGGTGTGGCTTGATGGCATAGTGCCACGAGCAAATAACTCCAGGTTCCTGTTGGAGCTGCAGGCAGTGGGCGGGGCTTATCCTTTCAGCAGAGTGGATGTTCGGCGATCCATCGATGATGAGTACACACCATCAATATTCAAGGTGATTAACAGTTCTGTGTTCAGTACTGCTCTAGAAATTGAGATGAAAACGACGAAGAAGAAGTGCATTCCTGGATGAAATTTATTTCATCTCTGTTCAGACACATTTAATGGCATCTTAGAGAGACAGAGCGAAGAACATGTGTTTTGGAGCACGTATCCTCTGAGTAGTCCCTCAGTGGAATCACAATCTGTTCTTTTCACCCCTCAGGTGTTTCAGTGGGTTTCATCTGCAAATGGCAGCTCAGACATTCTTGGTTTTGTCCAGTGGAAGCCAGTGGCATACCTCCAGTCCCATCCGGCTCTAGAGGACGCCACATCATGCCGCTACTCTGATCCAGTTTTGCAGAGTGGGGAAGCAATCACGTCATCATCTGGTCTGATCCAAGGCTTCTACTCAGAACCAGAAGCTATGGGACTGAATGTGAGCTTCGGCCTTGCAGGAGATCCATTTTACAACAACACCATGTTCCTCAGCTGGTCTGTACATTCACTTGCATTCTGTTGATCAGTCAGGATTTATCAGTAAGTAAAATGCTGACCTGTTCTGCTTGTGTTCTCTGTGTCCTTCAGGGCGGTTCTGGTGGGCATTGGCTCTCCTCCTGTTGAATCGTTCTCTCCACTTGTTATCACCATCATGGCAGTGGGTCTGGGTACTCCCATGGTCCTCCTCTTGCTAGGCGGAGTCTGTGTCTGCCTCCATAAAAAGAGGAACAGCTCAACGTCGACCTATGAGCCAATCAACTGATAGCTGAGTCCCAGCCAATGAGACAGCAGAGACTCTTTTAAATGATGGACATGTGAAATCACTGACAGTCTGCCCTATCAGGATGCTGGAGAGTGTTTTTTTTTTTTTTTTATATTATGGTGCAGACATCATCTTGTAAGGTCCATTAATCTGACTTTTACTTCAGAGATCAGTGATTCATAAGTTATTATTATAACATATTGATCAATCAGCAGGAATGTCAAGTATGGTCAGTTTTAAAAAAAGAAGACTTAAAATAGGATCGGATGCGATGCAGCTCAGAACTGAAAGCATTTGTAATGGTTTTTAGACATTTGTAAACGTTTCATTGAATTGAGTTTTAAAACTGCTGTTTTTCTTCTCAGTACTTTGGTTTTGAGTTACTGAAGCTTTAAACCTTTGATGCAACTCAAATATTTATTTTAATGTAAGGAACTTTTTTTTTTCCCTCAATCTACTGATTGCTTTAGTTTTTATGAAGAAAAAAAAGTTTTAATTATTTTTATTTTACCACTTGGGGATATTCAGCTGCAGATAACCACCGTTGGTTCTGTTGCTTCTCTAGCAGCAGGACAGTGTAAATAAACTATGGAGGTTTTTGATGGCGATGATGTGTGTGTATAATTGTTATAACTGGTGCCACTATTGGTTTGAACATATCAGAATTTTTTTAATGATATTATCTGACTGGTCTCGGCCATGGTTGGGCAATCATAACGTTATGTTTTACACAGATGCAATCCTGTTTTTAAACAGAACAAAAGAAAACAACATAAAATACCAAGAAGATAATGAACATGAAAATAATTGACCTGAATAGCAGATTGGCTTTTTGCAGAGCAGCTCAGTAGCTAAATGGAACAAAAAGTTTCACCTCAGAATTTGCAATGTGTTTTATTTTAGATACTGGCTTATTACGTGCTCATCCCACTTCAGATTGCTTAAACAGTTTTCTGTTTTTGGTATTATATTTTTTTTATTATTCATCAAGGCATTCATGGCAGCGAACCTGCAAGTTACTGAGAACAGAGAAAATCTTTAAGGTTCACCTCTGTTTATCCCAGTTACAAGACATTCAAAGTTATAGTGAGTCATTCCAACACAAGAAAAACAAGCTGCAATAAAGAAAAACTATTTTTAAATATATATTTTTAATTATGCATTTGTTGATTTCTGTGGAAAGCATCTGTTAAACCTAGTTAATGTTTGTGCATGTCCTAAGTGTTGTAAGCAGTCCTGGCGCCAGGACACAGTAATAGGTCAGGCAATTGATTGCTGTGGATGGACCCCATTTAAGAAAGCCCACATGCCCCTAAGCTGTTTAAAGTTGTGTTATAAGAGAGGTTAGCATCAAGAACAGTATTTCTTATCACATAACAAAAGACTTTATGTAAAGGGAAATGGAAAATTTATCTTTTTTTTTTAACACTTATGTAAACTTTCACCAAAGTCATGCTAACTGAATGGCCTGAGGTAACTGAGTTGTCAAGTTTTTTAAATTCAATAACTTCTAAAAGGATTTTCAAGGAATATCCCAGTACTGGACAGCTGTAACTTTTACCATCAGCTGTGAGTGAGTCAGCTGGCTTATTGAGACCAGTAATCACATGTTAACCCACATTAAAAACTATGGACCAAAGACTGACTTCAATGAAATTTTCATTTCCACACCTCAGAGGACTACTTACTGTTTATCCATTTGGTCTTTGTCCTCCTGTGCCTCTTTTGTTTCCCTTTTTTTTAAAAAAATAAAAGATAACCTCCTCTGCTGCAGCACAAATCTATCTATGGGTATCAATAAAGTAACTATAACTCTAAAACATTAAAAAAAACATCGGCAGCAGACAAAAACCTAACATACTAAAAATGTAATTGTGACATACACTTCGTAAAGATAAGTCGAACTGAGTTTTATCCAGCTGCAGACGATCCCTCCAGTCAATGCTAGGTCTTGTTACATTGCTGAAATCATTCAAGTTGTTGGAAGTGGTTTATTCTTGCAAGGCAACACCTGACACACGTTCCTTCAATTTATTTTTAAACCTTTTACTTGTCAAAAGGTATCGGTCTACTACTACTTTACTAAAGATAGCTAATGACTTTGCACCAAATAACTTAGAAATATTGATAACTTACAGAGCAAAATGTGCCATTTACGTTATTGCAAGATTTGATGATTACATAGATTTGCTATACAGATATTTAAATTTGAAGCCACGCATTCAATGACCCTCTGTTACAGATTAAGAAATAAAACTAAAGAGTTAAAAGTTTTTAAAATGTTAAAACTAAGAACATCTGTAAACAAAATTTCTCACACTTGCTTTGAACTTTGTGAAACATGCAGATGAAACCAGCTGCTGAACATTTTCCACCTTCTCTTTAGTTTATTTTGTCAGAAACCTCACGAGAAACAAGGAGAAAATACACTAAACTATTATTTACAATAAAGTTATCAACCTTGTCTCTACATGCTGCTGCATTTAGAGACACTCATATTTAACCACTAACTGTTGAATAAAAACACTTTACACGAGACTATTAGGAACAATTTACATCGAAAACATTTTGACCAATCAGAGAAGGTTAAGATGATGACATCACTTATTTCCAACAGGTTTTAAAATGTGTTTGTATCAGTTATCTTTGTTCAGTTTGGCTCAGGAACCAACTGGAACTCAGCAAGTTCTGATAACAGGTTTCAAAACAAAAAGCAGGATCATTGTAGTTCAGACATTTTTTTTCCCCCCGTTTTTTTTAGGGTTTTTCCCCAAACAGAATCACTGTAAATAATCCATCCATTCAGGATTAAAGTTTTTTAAGAGTAATTGAAACCCATTTATTCCCATTATAACAACAAATTAGATTTAACATCATTTTTCCATCGCATTAGACAAAATTTAATCCAGTGATTTACAAAGTGAAAAGATTAACGATGGGGAAAAAACAACCAAAACAAACTCTTTGGGACCACTTCAGATCAGAGATGTAAAGATGGTGGCTTGAAGAAGTGAAGTTGAAATAAGTAAAATGAGTGCTGATGTCTGTGGTGATGTCATGTCCAAACAGACGATTCTTCCTGGTCACATCATCAAGGACACTGCCGTCGGTCTGCAGCTCAGGCTTAACAGAAGCGACGTCACTGCTGCACACACTCTGATTGGATGTAACATCACGAGACCATTTCAGTTTCACTTCTGTCCAGTCAGTTCAGGTCCAGTTTGAGGCTCACTTTGTCCAACTTCTGTGAAATCTAAATTTTGAGTCATACTTTTATCTTTCCCTGATTTAACTTTAAATACTAAAATAAATCTAGAAAGTTTGTTATCATCAAGCATCAGAATGTTTTACAGTTTTAGTGTTTGACATTGTACCAGAGAAATAGTCACTGGTGAAAATGAAAGTTAATTGATGAGTACTTCATCTGTGAATCTTAAAACTTGCTGTTTCCGTGTAATATTTAACAGCTCATTTTAAATAAAGTTCAGGTTGAAAACATTAAATGGTTCTTTTTTTTTTTTTAATCCTCAGTCCAAACGCTGAATCCGTTTTCATTCCACTTGCTGTTAAAAATACTGCTATAGGATTAAAAACAAGACCAGGTCCTGGTCCCAGTGTGTCCAGAAACCTAGATGGACTCAATCTGGCGCCGCACTTTTTCAGAGGCGAGACGATCGAGCTGATGCTGCCGGACAACTACCAGGACAGTGAAGAGAGCCATCAGAGCCAACATGGCTGCCTCGAACTTCCAGAAGAGATGTTCCTCCATCAGAGCAGAGCGACAGCTGGGAGGAGGAGGAGGATGACAGTTAGCACCTTCATCCTGACCCAAAGTCAGCTCAGACACACTAAACTTTTTCAGCTATTTAAATGATTTCATTTCCTGTATTCTTTGTCTTGAGGCATCAGACCTCTTAGCTCGTTTGTCTAAGCTGTAAAATGCTGTGCTAATAAAGTTTGCTGCTTGTTTTAGCCACACGGCTGGATCCTGTTCTAATGATTCAGGAACCTAAAGCACAAAAAAAAGTGTATACCATGAGTCAATTTGAGCCAATTTCAACTCAATTTATCCACGCTGACATGTGTTTGAAAACGCAGCTCCAAGCTTCTCTTAACTGATCGCAGTGTCAGGAAGAAACATGGTTGTCATTTTAAACTCTGCTCCAGTGATGATGAAGAACTCACCTCTTGAACTCTTCTTTGTTAGATTTGGTGCAGTTGATTTTCTCTATGTATCCCGTCCGTCTGCAGGCTGACTCGGCCCTCTAAAACAAACATAAAATCATCATATTAAAGCAACAGCACTAAATTTTTTTTGACAGATTTTTCTCACTCTGGCACCCCCCCTAATGAAGGCTAATATGACATCTGTCTTGCATCCTGTGTCTTCTATGAGCTCTCTGTAGATTCATGTTGACTCTTATCTATTGCTCTGTGGCCTTTGTCTTTCTTTTCCTCCTCCTACTCTTTAAAACTTTTGCTGAACCAGTCATGGTGCACGTTCAAAACAGCTAAGGCCAAGATGTTGATTTTTAGTTGCTGGAGGTGTGACTTGTTGCAGTAAAGCCAAGCCCAGGTGTAATGTGATGCTTTGGGATGGAAAAGAAATAGTTATGAACTGCACTTTATCAGCCTCACAACACTGCAGGGCAATGATGGTTGCAGGAAGGTACATAATGTCAGTTTGACAACAAAATGGGTTAGAAACAGAGTTTTAAGGTCAGAACGTTACGCAGTGTTGCTTTGACATAGCTTGTCCATGGAGATCTGGATCAGCTTCAAAGAAATGATTCAAGTTTGGAGCCCTTTTCTGATCAATAATGTCTCAGGATGTGTTCCAGGTGCTCAGTGTCATCAGCAACAGATTTTTAAGTGCAGGGTGAGAATGTATTATGGGTTCAGCGGCTTAATATGTTCCCAATATTCACTTATGTATTTTACAATGACTTTTCAAAACCATATGTCATGGTTGCCAACAGTTCACAGTTAGGTCTTTTTAATTCTAACCAAACAATTTCAATATTAATCTCCAACATCGCTCATTAGCGCTAAGCAGAACTTCTAAACTTTTTCAGCTGGGATTCCTTGTACTACCATGATGGAGATGTCTGGAGACAGGCTTGTACTTCAATGTAGCTATTAATAGATAAATATTTTTATAAAACATGGAGTCCGTTTACGTGACAATCAAAAGCTAAGATCTCACTGAGCCTTGGAAAGTCACATGAGAGCAGGGTTGAGTTACCGGAAAAGAGGACGCATTAAAAAATTGACCACCAAGTTTTATGAATCGATACTGGATTTATTAAATTTGAATTGATTCAAATATAAATCCAGCCCTGTCTGTATCCAATTTAAAGAATCTCCTTTTTAGTTAAATAAATCTGTTTATAAAAAACAGATCAAACATGACAGAGTTTACTTACAGAGTGGAAGTCGCTGCAGCGGACACACTCCTCCATCACTACAAACTCCTCCATCAGCCAGCATGGGGCGACCACAGGCTTTACTGCTGCCACAGAGGGAAATGGTATACGTCAGACAGACATTTAGTTACAGTTTTTATGGTAACACCATTTATTTTTTAGGTTTTGAATTTAGCTTTTTTTTACCTGTAGCTTTCTCTTCACCTAGCAGAGCTGCTCCAAACACTCTGTAACATAAAAACAAAACAAGCCAAAGTTGGCTATTTTTGATTTTCGCCTGTTCTATTAATTTTTCTACCACAAAACAATTAGAAACTGACCAAATCCAAGTGTGAAGCATTTGTTGAAACTCCCCTACTATGGTTACTAATATGCACACTAAGAGTCCGAATGGTTAAGTTTATGTAGTACAGATTAATGGGAAAAATTTGCCAGTTAACTATTTTAAATAAAAAACTCCAACACATTAACTTTATAGGTTCCTTTAAGGGTAGATTGAAGTCCTGTAATGGTTTTTATGGCAAACACTAATTATAGCAAAAAAAAAAAAAACCTGAAAAAACTGAATCCACATAGATGATTTTAACATGAACTTCAGTTTATGACACCATTTTATAGTCGGTCTGTATAAGCAACTCATTTTCACTAATGCAGATTATTTGTCAATGTGAGACATAGACACACCAGTATCTGAGTACAAAATATATCAAAGGTGTGTTCTTATTCACCTTTCTTTCTTTTTTTTTTGGCATTGCCATTTCTGCAAAACTGAACAATTTTAATAAACTCCATCAAGATCAAGAGCAATAATCTCATGCTCTGTGATCCTGCTGCTCCCTGCCCACAGACCAACCTGAGGGAAACGAGGCACCAGAACACAGCATGGAGGAGGAGGATTCTGGGTCGACAGCAGGCGACTGGGATCCGACAGTCACTCTCCATCAGTCTGCTTCTCAAGCAGGGTGAAACCAAAGCCACCCTGACACTCTTGTGCTGGTTGCTGACCAGTTACTGACTGGTTCTAGACTTGTGTGCAGCGATATTTTTTCCCCTGATTACATGGTGCTCAGACTGAACAAAGTGTTTTATGGCTACAGGCAGTTGAATCCTGAAAAAAATCAAACAGATCAGTTAGAAAATCAATAAATTTCTAATTGCTCAAGTCACAGTCATATTTGTATAGCAGCATTTTTAGTTAAAAAAAGATTCAGTAGCGGGTTATCTTAATTTACAGTTTCCATTTGGCCTTGATGTCAATAACAAAAAGGTGCGGAAGTAATTAGCTTTTATCCACGTCAGTGAAGATTTTACTCACTGAGACTTGATGTTTTTAAACATGAAACACTAGATTGGCTGAAAAGGTATTAAATTTACGTCATGCCAAACGGAAAAACAATTAGACAAACACATCAACAAACAACATCATCAATAAAGAACCTCACCTACTTTCGCCTCTGAAAATTATTTGTAGCTATGTCATCAATTATACACTCATAATAATCAGCTGATCAACCATTGATGATGTTGAACAGACTCCAAATCTAGATATCACGCATCAGCAGAGAATCTAGCCAGCTTACGTGGCAAATGAAAAGGTAACAGACTACCTAACAGTTTAAAGTTATGAGCTACGGTTTGACACAATAACTATGCCACTCTAGTAACGCTAACAGCTTCCTAAAGCTTTACAGTTTGCTAACGTGTTTACTTACAAAGAGGAGCTAACATTAGCTGAGCTTAGCTTAACTGAAAACACTCACCGTAATTCACTGATAAAGTAGCCATTTTGGTATCAACACAAGAGAAGAAGAAAAAGACACACAGTTTAGACCGGGCAAAGGCTAAATCTGGCTGTTAAATTGACCGACTAATGTCCGGAGAGTTGTATAAACTCATCGACAATAACCGGACCTGTACACGGCCTCACGCCGACACGATAACTTTGAAAAAAACTTAAGTTACTCTTCCGGTATAAACTCTTCACAATAGCAGTGTGTGTACAGAGTTAGCTTTTGATACCACGATGGACAGAAAAACTGCTCAGGATCTATTCTGGTTCAAGCCACCTGCAAGCAACCCGGAACAAATATATTTTAGAAAGGAATAGATTACTACACAATTATTCTACGTTTCGATGGAAGATGATAATGTAAATATGATTTAAATGTTTATTTTGAAGGTATGAGACTTCTATTTCCGTTAGTGTAGTTATCCTGTTGGAAACGTAAATGTTGGCGGAAGTCAAGAGTAAATATCATAAGTGTTTTCTCAACGACCCCTAACGGCGGATGATGCACGTTACAGCCTAAATAATGAAGTGTCGGTCTTTCACAGAAATAAAAATCAGTTTCTTGAATAAAGCTGTAGAATCGACACAGATTTGAAATGTTTATCATTTAATTGAATTTTATTTAGTTTTATTTTTAAAAAAAAGTTCAAATAAAATCTCATTGTCCATCCAGAGAAGTTTCAGATATAAGCAAGTCAACAAAAACACAATTGAATAGGCAATTAATATAAATTAATATAAAAAATGAAAGTGATAACTTTTAAACGACAATTTTCTTATTTTTTATTGAAGCAACCATATTCATTCATATAAGAAAAAAACAAAACAAAACAATTCTCAATTAAACAAAGCTTGTCTGCAGGAACTAAAATGTTTGTGCTTGTCGTTCCTTATTCAGAGACTGTGGAGAAAGAAATGTGAACACCTTGAACCCCGAGGGCACCGACACACCTGACCAGGTGAAGCCTTCTGGTTTCTCCACCAACTCCGCCCCCAACAGAACTTCTCCAGATTACACTGAAAGGGGAGTAGAGAGAATTAATGCTCCCTCAGTAGATAGAGGTATAATAGGGAGATAACACAACAACACCAGACAAAGTCTCTGATAATTATAAATGGGGTGAAAAATGGGGAGTATAATGATATTTTAATGTATAGTTGTGGCAATATAGGCCAATCTGTAAGAAAAAGGTTAATGTGGGTAATTACCAGGATTGTGACTCTTCGTCTCTTCAAGCGCCGGCAGATTCCATGAAATCGCCTGAAGCCATTTTTCCTTAAAGATGTGACAACGTTTGTCTTAGAGTTCACCGAAACCTTTTCCTGGAAGAAATCAAAAAAAGTCATTTAAATGTAGGTTTCTTTATTATTAGCTGAGTATAGACACGTTTAGGAGTACATGTGGGCTTGCAACCAACCATAAATGCTGTTTTGAGGAAAAAGAGAAGTGGACCAATTTCCCAAAATACTATATTATAATATTTATATTTATGATAATATAAAGGATCTGTACTGTGAGAATTGCAGAAAATGTAAATCAATCATAAAAATGTTGCCTAGATCAACACAAAATTTACAAAAAGTTGCCTGACTCAAGACCTTAAAACTCCAGAGATGTGAAGAGCTAAAGGGCGCCACTGGAGTGAACTGTACCATTTATAAGTTGGCAAATGCTGCTGTCTGAGATGATGTATTTGTTAAAACCTTTCTTTATTGTGGAAGTTTTAAATATAAAGCAAATCAGTGCTTTGATTTTCTTCTTGAAAAGATTATTTAGGTCGATCATGAAAAAACACTGTTCAAAACACAGCAAAACGTCACACACAGTATTTCAGAAAACAGCAAACAAAGAACACAACTTAATTTTTTTTTACAAAATGTTTCCTATTAAAAGACATAAAGTCAAACAATGGTGAAAAATAGAACGATTTCTAAAGATTTCTTTAGTTATAGACTAGGTGCCAGATGTCTCTGTGGATGTTTTATAGAACATGAGCTTCTAAATGATCTGTCCTTTGAATTTTATTGCCATTGTTTCAGTTTATTCTCCCAGGACACATTGTCATAGAAGCAAGAGCAAGAGAAAGATTAGTCTTTTTTGGGAACTTTACACGTTTTATTTATTTATTTAATATTATTCAATAATCCCCACTAGGGTCCCACAGGATTACAATCAGTGCCTCCCCAGATTAGATCCACCTGCATAACATCGGCATTCAGCCCCACCTTGACAAACTTTTCTCCTAAACGCCAGTCTCCTAAACAGAGGCTAGTGAAGGCATCACAACTGAAATATGTTGTGAAATCATAGTTGATGTAATTCAGGACAGGCTTGTATCTTTGTATGATTATCAGGAAATACCAATATATTTAGATTTTTTTAATTTAATACTAAACCTAGTGCCCGTGCTACAAAGCAGTTTCAACATGTCTAGAGCATCTTGTTATCTGGCTTAACTAACAAGATCTTGATGAGAAATATTACTCTATAAGCCAACTTGGGTTTTCCGACTCTTGACAAGTTGGTGTCGGATGACCAATTCCAATACTTTTTAGAAAGTTTAAAAACAAAGCTGACAAAACAATGATAACAATAGCAGCTGAATCAGCTTTTTGATACTGAAAACTCAGAGTTAAATGTAAAATGACTTAGGTAAGGCACTAATCCTGCTTTGAAGGTTTCATAGGCCTCCAGTTGGGCCATATTTATTGTTTCTACAAACAGATGTGTTGCTATAGCCGGGACCTAATATGACTGAATAAAACACGTTTCAATAATAAAAAATAAACTGACACCACAGAAAAACTCGTGCTGTGACCTCAGGTATTTTTGATCAACTGCAGTNACACCACAGAAAAACTCGTGCTGTGACCTTGGGTAAACTGCAGATCATGGTTGTGTTATTGGTTTTTATCCCCAGCATGCATCTTTCCTACCTGCAGTGACGGTGTTGCAGGACTGAAATCTGGCAACCTGCACTCGACTCTCTGCAGAGAGAAGATCAGCAGCAGAAACACTGCACACACTTTCAGCTTCATCTGTCAATAGGCTGTTGATCATTTGTCCATCAATCAATCAACAGTCGCTCACAGGTTTCTGCTTCTTCTTGGAATAAAAATAGCAGCAAAACAAAGAAAAAGGACAAAAATAAATAAATAAATAAACAGAAGGGAAAAAAATAATCCTCTTAGTCTGGTTTATNTTCTTCTTGGAATAAAAATAGCAGCAAAAGAAGGAAAAAGGACAAAAATAAATAAATAAACAGAAGGGAAAACAATAATCCTCTTAGTCTGGTTTAGGAGTCACATGACCACATGATGACATCAAACTCATGCCCTTCAATGAAATACTGACACATCATACTACAGCATCAACATGTCAACATCTCCAGCCCTCAGTGGACTGCACTGCCTCTACAGGAGGCCTCAGAATCAGACATCAACAGTCCCTCATACAAAAAGACGACACCTTCCAATCAAGCCCAAAATGAAAAAAAAAAAAAAAAAGATCTGCAGGTTAATTGTTTCATGCCAGTGTGAAGTCTCATGTGAGTTTGTAGGTTTGTTTTATGGCCAAATTTTCTTCTGCACTCTAAGCAGCTGAACAGTTTCTTACCATCCTGACACACTGTTTCAGCTTCAGTTATGACTGAGTGCTTCAACGCTACAGTCACCATCACTAGCATCTGTTTCTGAGGAATAATAGTTACAAAACTACAACATCTAGCATAAAAATCAATATTTAATGTTAGCTTACATACTCTTCACAGTCAGACAAATTGTAGAATGATATTAGCTTTTGCNACTCTTCACAGTCAGACAAATTGTAGAATATTAGCTTTTGTGAAAAACAGGCTACATCACATGCAAACGTACGCATTTGACAGCGGTCAAGCCAGCGGCTCCTGCACTTTAAGTGTGGATTTACCCTGAAGTTTATGGTGAAAGCAACCACCACCAATGATTACTTCCGGATAAAATAAAAGCATTTTGCTTTCTGTGTCCATCTTGTCTTGCAGTTTCTTTTGGGTAGCAATAACACGCAATTTTGTCTAAGTGATAAGAAAGAAGAAGAAGAAGAAAAAAAGAAATCAGCTTAAATAAAACCAATTTATACCATAACTAGCTCAACATGTACTACTGGACTCAGTATTTCATGCATTACTTGCACAAATATTTTCAACTACTTTTACGGTGTAGTTTTTCAATAATCCAACGCCCAAGTCCCTTGCGTGTACTGCTGGATTTAATACTTTTTATACTACTTGCACAAATAATATGAAGTACTTTAGTTTAATCCACATAACTTTGAAGTGGATTAAATTTAGTTTCCTCATTAGAGTTCCTATACTACTTGCACAAATAATATGAAGTCATTTTACTGTGTCGTTTTCCAGTACTTCATTGCCAAAATCCCTTACAGACAGCAATAATTTGCCTTTTTGTCTAATTTTGAAGTGGAATAAAATCGATTTCTTCCATTAAGAGTTCATAAAACCTATACTGGTGTATTAAGTACATCACCAACTTCTTGCACAAATACTATGAAGTACATTAACTGTGTACCTTTGGAGTAATTCATTATCAAATTTCCTCACAANTTGCACAAATACTATGAAGTACATTAACTATCAAATTATTATCAAATTTCCTCACAGATAGCAATAATTTGCATATTTGTCTAACTTTGAAGTAGACAAAATATTACTTTTATCAATAAGTAGTCCACAAAACCTGCACTGTTGGACTGAGCACATCATTAAATACTTGCACAAATACTATGAAGTACTTTTACTGTGTACTTTTGGAGTGACTCACTGTCAAAGTGCATATGCGTAACGAATAAAAGCCATTTGTGTTTAATTTTTAAGTGCATTAAAATTAATTTCTTCCGTAAGTATTACAGAAAACATGCACAGTTGAATTTATTACTTCATCAACTACTTGCACAAATATTATCAACTACTTTTACTGTGTCGTTTTGCAGTAATTCATTGCCAAAGTCCCTTACACATGGCAATAATTCGCATTTTTGTCTAAAGTGCAATAAAATCAGTGTTGTCAATAAGCAGGAAGAGTCATCCTGCATATTCTGTTCAGAGAAAACGCCCAGCAATGTTTACCTAATGTCTGTAGCTCAGAATCATTTCAGTGCTCACAAAGTTTCAGCAGTTATGGGCTACTACCTTAAAAAACTGATGCCTGTCCAGGATTTAGTACATTTGCATGAAAACAATCATTTTCAACACTCAGTGGGTAAATGGGCACATATGAATAGCAGCTGACTATATATGCTACTGAGCTTCTTGACATATCTTTATTAACTTTTTTTTGTCTCTTCTGTTGACCCTGCCATCTGCAACCACTGCCGAGCCCTATGAGGGTCAGCAGGGAAAGAATGCAAATCGGGGTTACTTTTACACCCCACGTGAGCACAAATCCGGACCAACTTAGCAGAATGCTGTTGACTTTTACGTAGACACTCAGTGAAATTTTTTTGGCCTACAAGGCGAGGCCCCGTCTTTTTTGCTCCTGGAGGGGGATGCAAAGTTTTCTTCTTTTGTTTTTGGGATTTAAGAGTCCCAAATGGTCACTTCTACAACAGGTACTGGCAGCCATCTTGCCACAGTCAGCGTCCTCACTCATAACATTGCTTTAATGGTGCATGCATTTTATAATGCTGATGCCAGCTAACAAGGGGTTCTCGTCTCTTCTGGACCTCCTCGATCTAAAGGCAGCTTTTGTCACAGTGGACCACCATATACTCTGTCACCGCCTGCAGCAAACCATTGGTCTGACTGGAACTGTCCTTGAGTGGTTCCAGTCTTTTCTCCCAGGTAGGGTGAGTATATGGCCCTGGGGGATGCCAGGTCGAGGCCCCACGCTGTCACCTGTGGGGTCCCTCAGGGGTCTGTCCTGGGCCCCTGAGGGTGCCACAGACAGTGGAGTCTTTTTTAAAAAAAAAAAACAAACTTTATTCCAAAAGGCTTTTATATAATATGTGTAATTTATTAGTTTATGAATTGGTGTGTTATGTTTCTTTTGATTTTAACTTGTAGCACTTTGAGATTTTTTTCTAAAATGTAAAGTATGTTATTAATAAAATGTATTATAACTAATCTCAATTTTATAGTGATTTTCAAAGGGTCTGGTTCGTTATAAACGCCAGAGATGTGGCTATGACAACACGTACTTATGAATAATTATAACCAAATATTCTAGAGCAGAGCTTTAACCAAGAAGAGATAAATGCGATGAATATACACATGCACAAGGTATTTGTTAAATCAATAATTAGGCTACTAAAACTCAGCGTACAGAATGACAGACAAATAATTTTAATTACTACATGTTTAAAACATAATTAAATTTTATTGGTAATATTTATAACAATACATTCATAATACATGACTCTCTTCAATGTCTGTAACATCTTTGACAAAAAAGTTAATTGCAATACAAAATAGGCACGAGATTTACAAATGTCCATCATGAAATGCAGCTTGTTGAAATCCCCACCCTGTACAGAGAACTAGACTATTGTGGAGATTTACACATGAAAGACAGATAAAAACAGAGACGTGTGAGTGAAACAGTGGAATTGAATTTAACATTTAAAAGGCCTCCAAGTTACACTGATATACAATTATATTTTCACTATACAAATACACAGGGTATAGCAGAGTGTGTTCAAACCAACACAAACTACACCTCAGAAATCAAAGTACAAACTCTTGTAAAACAAAATTAAAAAGAAAAAAGAAAAAAAAACATAGCTTGGCTAATACCTTTTGAAAAGGACTGTTTTGTTTAGCTTCTTGTGCATGTTGCTTCTCTGTATGCTAAGTATAGTCATTTTGGCAATGTGGTGCAGCTTTAGCTTAAAAATCAGGGACACAACTAATGTCAGCAGCATATGGTAATAAATGTTTTTGCCATACTGAATGTAGGCGATGTGCTCCCTGAGCAAAAACACATCCTCCAGCCCGATCCTCTTCCGTACAATGTGCATGACCTCCAGCAGTTCCATAGGCTGCGATTGTCTGGAACTTGCTGATGCCTGGTGAATGAGCCGCTCTGCTGCTCCTTACTGTGCCTTCTGATGGAATCACCAGACCTCCATTGTTTTTCAGAGTCACCAAGTGGTAGCTCTGGACCTTGCTGGCAGATGCAGCGTCTGGCACAGAAGACATCACATGACAGCTTCTTCAGAGCCTGTCGGACAACAAATCCTGACATTAGAGTTAAACCAATTAATAATATTATAATTTATAATAACTACTAATCAGCACGAGGAAATAAAGGGGACATTTCTTCTTTTTTTTGTTGATTAATTTGCCATAGTTTTCCCCCAGATTTTTTTTTACTATTGGCCCTATCGGTTATAGGCACAATCGACTTTCAGTCAGACTTTACCTGAAATGTACACAAGAGCGTTGTCCACAAGACCATCGTAGCGGGTGGGAAGGTAGCTGTGGTCATGCACTAGGACAGGAATGTCAACAAACGGGGATGGAAGTTCTTCCACTCCTGCTGCAGAGGACAGGTTTGTAGATGCGTCGACTGCAGCTGGTGGGGACTAGGGCTGCACGATAAATAGTTTAAAAAAAAAAAAAAAAAAATCGCGCTCTTGATTCACACATACACGTGATCTTATTTCTACACACAGCAATTCTAAAGCATTTATATCACGAGCTGCATCACAAACAAATGCTCCTAATTTCCTCCCGGATTCTTTCAAGCACCCCCAAACACAGCACTTCCGTGGTCTCCTCTTTCAACCAATGGTAAAGCGGCATTACAACATGTAGTTTAGTGGAGGAAGCCCACCTGCAGGCCAGTGTTTGGAAAGAAAATTAGCGAGAGTGAAGTCTGCGGTTTAAATTCATAGCGACGAAAACCCAAGTGGTAGCAGCGAGAGTCACCCCCAAAAAATGTTCGCATTCGGCAGCGGTGTGGAAGTATTTTGGATTTAAGCCAGATGATGACAAACAGTGCGAGTTGCATAGTAAAGTGTGTTTTGCCCTGATTGTAGCACCGCAAGGCAACACCACAAATCTCTACAATCACATTAAACATCACCACAAAGTATAGCATAATGAAGTCGAACAAAGAAAGAAAAAGACATTTCTGGTTGTTGTTTGCCTGTAGAAAATATTTTCAATTGAAATTACTCTGGAAAAAATGCATATAGATCCATAATAAATAAATGCGACAGATCTAAATAGGCTTTTTTTTTATAATTATTAATGTTTTATAGGCAAGAACTACCAGGCTCTGTTAGTTCCAGGTTCAATGTGTGCAATAAGGTAATTTTAAAAAGGTTTTTACTAAACATTAATCCAGTCTGGACCTCAACTTCTTACAGTTTTTTCTTTTTGGCTGCTGTGTGTTTGACTATGACACCCCTGCTCTACCTGAAAGACCATTTAAATGTCCTTTTTTGTTTGTTTATCTAAAGTTCAGTGCAAAAAACATTTTGTGAAAAAAAAAATCGTGCCAGAGAAACGTGATCTTAATTCTAAGCGCAAAAAAAAAAAAGAAAAAGAAAAAAAGAAAAATCACATTTTTCTTCTGAATCGTGCAGCCCTAGTAGGAACTGTCATCCCGCGCCATCACATAGCCTCTGCAAGGTTTAAACCCACACCGGGCCACCAGCTTTCTGAAGATGCACTAGAACTGGCTGGCATTAGAGTTGTAATCCAGCTGCCTTAAAAAAAGACACAAGATATATGAGTATATTACACAGATATTAAATATGTGCTTTAAAATGTTTAGAACTAGCCATCCCTTTGTGTCACTTAGGCTAGGTACACACCTAAAGATTATTGGGCTGTTTATGTCCCGATTTGACCTCTTCCTGACCAAGGATGGCAAACGCCTGATTATCATAACTCATATAAGATTCTTCTGTACATTTATCATTTGGTCTGAGGTGTGTTAACAGTAAATTCTTCTCGATAAATCGGTTCCGAAACGGGTCGTGGCCAACAATCGAAAATATTGAACATGTTCAATATTTACGACCAAAAATCTTGACTTGTGTGAGGAAAGCCGACAACTCCTGAGTTGTGATTGTGGGATGGTGACGTGGAATGGAATGTAGCCAATCAGAGAGCGAGCCGACCGGAGAGCAAGGAAGGATATAAAGTCCGTGTTCACGCTGTCTGCAGTCTGTTTTTTTTTTTCCTGTTTACTGTTTTCTGTCTCAAGACCACCATCATTCCCTCGTCTTGTATATCCTCTTCCATGCCGGGTGTTGTGTTTTTTAGTTTGTTCTTAATTTTTCCAGTTGTTGCTATGTTTCTTCTTTAAAAATTTTTTTTAGATCACGTTTGATTACGACAGATTAGATCGGTTGCGGGACAGCGTCGTTATGTGTGTGTTGTTCTGTGATGAGATTATCGGAGCACATCACAGGATCAACACTGTTCAATGACTGATTTTTTTATCTTCATGCGCGAGGTCTCGACCAGATAAAAACTCATCAGATTAAAAAAAATCCTTGTGTGTGTACCAGGCCTTAGTGTTCCTGCTAGTAAATAGAAATTATAAACCATGTTTTTCTTTGCCCTTCTTTCTCTCTTCAAGGCATTAGCCTTCTCCCGCTGCAGCTTCCTCACTCTCGCTGAGGCTTCTTCAAGTTTGGCTTTTATAGCCTTAGGGCAAGAAGGCAATGCATACAAGTGGTCAGTTGCCTGCTGCTTGCAGCTCTTTCTCCTCTCTTCAGTGGCTCCCTGTTGTTTTGGCAAAATATACAAATATATAGTAATATGGAAACTGATAAGTTACTTATTCAATGTTTACTTTTCAATTCTGTGAACCCGAATACATGTTTAGGTTCTCAAATTCTCCAACAGAAAATACAACAGCATATTTTTAAGAAACTGTATAGGCTTGCCCCCTTATAAGACAAAAATAAATTTTGTTGCTCTCAACAAAAATGGCCCTTTTGATTGTAAAGGTTGCTTTCCCCTGGGTGTAGTTTTAATGTTCCCACATGTTTATTCATTCAAGTATATGAGTGACAGAGCAAGTGAGATAGCCAGTGGTTCTCAAACTTTTTACACAGAATACCACCTCAATTAATATTGTGCTCTTAGACTAGTGACGTCGTCATATACCTTTCTGGGTACCATAAAGACAAGGGATTTAATATGACAAGCCAAATGATGCTCTCATTTGTTTGTGACATTCCACATGCAAATACTCACAACATCAGGTTGAGGAGCTGTCTGAGACAAGTCCAGTGGCAGGTTGATGTCTGCGCTTTCTGAAGTGGTTGTGCTTATTTTTGCTACCGACTAAAAGAAACACAAGAAGTTTTGAGTGTCTAAAATGCGCTGCAATATACAACACATTATATAAGAAGCAGAAACATAAACTAAAGTGTGACATTTAATCACATATTTATATATCGATCTTTTAAACCTTAAATTATTGTTGGTCAATGATACACATACCCTTCGAAGATGTGCTGGAAAATTGAAAATGGTTGGCACAACACCATCTTTAAGCCGGACAGTCTGCCCTGTCCTGTCAAAGTCTTCACTCCTGAAGTGCTCACTGCAGAGCAGCGTCCTTTCAGAGGCAACAAAACCCTCTCGTCTTAGGGCAAGTTCCCACTTCCTCCTCCTCTCTCCGGTTTTGGGAAAGCTTAACAAAGTTTGAAATGTACATAGATATATAAATTATTGTCAACATTTTCAACCCTTCTTTTCCCATTTAAATAAAGAGTAATGAGAAAAATATAGACCTACATGAGAGATAATTTAGCTGACTCCCCTAAGAACTCGTTAGCATCAAGTCATATCAGAGGGTTAATCTTAAGTTGTTTTTTTGGCAGAGTACATATATGAATTTAGGGGGATGCTAATTAGTCGTGCTTCTACTGAAACACGGGACGGGGTAAAATCCCTATCAAAATAAAACTAAAACATTTACCATTTACTAAAATAAAACATTCCTGGTCAAATTTGGGCTGTCAAGTAATACCACTAAAGATTTGGTAATTGTAATCCACCTAGTAAGTATCTAACAATTATCCTAAACAAAATCATAATATCGTCATATCTTACAGGTGAAATGTGATCCCACGTGTTCTCGTGTCGAGACAACGGCGATTAGAGCATCCGTAGGCTGCACAAAAGTCTGGCATCTTCGACTTCTTTCTTCTGCCAATGAGAAATGGCATGTTATGTTAGCAACTCTGACTTTGGGAAAGGCACCCCAGTTAATAACTACAACCACACCCACAAAGATTGTAATTTAGACAAACGTGAGTTTGTCATAAAATCGTCATTGGTCGTCTGTAAAACCTAGCTATATAACAGAAATGTTCAACTGTGAGCACAGCCTTCATAACTTGCCCAAGGCTAGCTAAAGTAGCCGTGATGCACAACTGTGCTGCACGATTAGCTGGTTTTTCAAAGTAAAGTGATCCATTTTCAACTTATTCCATTGNAGTTAAGTAGCATTAATCATTTACTTATTAAGTTTATCCTTAGAATTTAGTAACATGCATTAGGCTCTGCNTAGCCACGTTAATAACTTTTGTAAGAAACTAAACCGTTTGTAAATCGGTCAAGATTACAGTGAAATAAGAGTATTTGCGTTTGTGTAGCTCACTTACCTCAGATACCACAGATCCCGCGAGAGAGCGTGCCTGTGACAAGATGGCTGCCGGTGATGACGTTTGAAACTACTTCCGATTTTTTCCCCTCGTCTTTGGGTTCGGCAGATTGGCGAATTGCTGCCATCTAGCGTTCAGTGTTATCCCAGCTGGTAATAATTATTGAAATTTTGTAATTTCGTTGAACTTTTGTACTTATTTCAGTTTATAAAGTTTAATATAATGCAAAAAGTCCAACAGCTTCTTGATCGTGCACATTAAAGGCTGCTGTCCTAACTTCTCCCAGTTCTCTAAACTGGGTTGGCTGGGGTGTACTTCAGAATCAAAATCAGAAATACACTACCACCCAAAAGCTTGGTCACACTTTCACATTCAACTTAATTGGAAAGTACTGTACTTAATTATTCCCAGAGGGTAACTGTTGCATTGCAGTGCTCCTTAGAAAACAGTTAAATGCAGCAAGACACAGAAAGAGAAATAAAAATGAGAAAATACAGTGTAAGTGAGAAGTGGTAGGCGTGAGGTGCTGAGTTGAATATAAAAGAACAGAATATAAATAATCCAACAAAGATCTTAACAGAGAAATATTTACAATATTTACAAAGAGGCTATGGTACAGATCTACTCTACAATGCAGATTTATGCAGTTTGATGGCCACATGAAGGAAAAATGTCCTGTGGCATTTTGGATTGTATCAAAGCGAAATTAGTCTGTTGCTGAATGTCCTTCTGAAGCTGTCCTGCATGTTGTGGAGAGGGTGTGAAAGGCTGTCCAGGATAATTTGGACAGCATCCTCTTCTCTGACACCACCCTCACAGAGTCCAGATCACCCACAACATGACTGGCTCTACAGATCTGTTGGTGTCCGCCATGTTCAGTCTACTGTACAAACACATACAGATGTGAACAAAATTGTA
>CM047991.1:22266365-22305644 GCA_026261665.1 Melanotaenia duboulayi | reverse complement strand
ACTGACTGATTACAAGATTGTAGACATCTCTGATGCTACTCAGTGGACACACCTTGGATTAACATGTCCCTTTGGTCACATTAATTTCAGTCTTTGCTAGGGGTACCATCATTTTTGTCCAGGCCTGTTTCATGAGTTTATTTTTTTAAATAATTCTGTTGAAGCATGGTTGAAAAGCAATGTCTGACTTTCACTGGTTAAATTTCATAGAATTTTTATTTATTATTACTTTTGTCAGATTCAAGTTATTTCTATGACCATTGTGAGTTTTTCTTTCATTAACTGGAGGGTACCAACACATTGGCCACGTCTGTAACAGCATCAAGAAGGTGACAGGCCACCACAGATAAAATATGCTGAGTATCATCTGGCAGATGTTGGAAGACCTCAGCCACCTCAGAAAATAGAGATGAAGTCAAGTTTATTGTCAATGACTAGTCTAAGGTACTTGTAGTCCTCTACAGCAGTGGTTTTGAAATCGGGGGTCGCAAGATAATTTCAGGGGTGTCACCGGATAATTGAAAGAATATGTAACCAACATTTATTAAATAAAANGTGTTCTTTTCTTGATATGCTTCATTTTTACANGGATTTTTTTTTTACCAGGGCTGTCAAAAATGAACCATTAATGAATCGGNGACATAGAGCTGATGTGCCTTGGCAAAAACCTCANGGCAAGGCAAATTTATTTGTATAGCACAGTTCAACCACAGAGGGATTCAAAGTGCTTTACAGAAATATTGAAACATCAGAAAATTTGTAAACAAAAGAAAAGAATAAGGATAATTATAAAGGTAAAAAATTCAAGCTTAAAAGAATCAGTGCTTTATAGTTTTAAATGAAAACTAATCAAATGCAGCAGAAAACCTGGATTTAAATAAACTGAGTGTTTCTTACCTGATAAATCTTTGAAATGAGCACGTTAGTTTTTTTTTGAGAAAGACTCTAATTTTGGGCATGTAGGTGCCTTGTCACAGCGGTGAACCAACAAAAAACACTTTAACCTCCTTATTTATCAAGATTCTGACAGTCTTCCAGCCTGTCATTAAAAAAATAATTTTGAAAAAAGATAATAATTTGTTAATATATAATATGTCTTGTTCCATCAGATGTCAATCATCCATACAATAAACAACACCAATTGACACAAAATGATTTGGATTTTTTTTATGGGTGCAGCCCACATACACAGCTCTGCTCATCCCACAAATACATTGTCATAACAAATGTGAGTCATTTTTTGTCCTGTCCAGCATTGTAGCAAACAGAATATTGTTTTTTTTTATTATTTCTTTCTGTGTTTCTGTATTTAACTATATTGTTTTAACTTATTTATTTGGGATTATGGAATTTATGTAATCTTGCTGGACCTGACTGGAAAGGACAGGAAAAAAGGAGAGTAATGAAGAGAAGTGACAGTAGATAGAAGCAACAACCTTTAATCCAACCTCACACCAGACAACTGCTACACCTGTATAGAAACACAGCAGAGAATTTCTTACAGCTTTTACAGGTAAACTAATCTGACAGTAATTAGGAGCTCCTAAAAAAATAACCAAGAGAACAACAACAAGATGTATCACAACAACCGAAGTACCAAAAACACAAACATAAAAAATGAGAAAAACCTAAATAAAAGTAGCTTTCAAATAAACCCACAGGACAATTCAATGACAGAGGATGAAACATTTTTACAGCTGATCTTTCTTTCTTAATTTCTGGCTGTTTTGTTGGTGGAAAAGTTAAAGTTGAAGTCAAAAGAGAAATCAGAGAACAGAAAAGGTCTGAAGGTCCTCTGAAATAAATCCAATGTGTGAACAGTCTTTGAGCATATTTTTGTCATAAGGAATTATAATTAATAGAGTCTTTCACAATAAGTTGTGAAAATAGCAAACAAAAATAAAAATGTGGTTTACTTTAAGGGGAGCTCCCAGCTTTTAAGGGTTTCGACTTTTGCCAGTTGGACAGCAGATGTGTCCAACAACCCAGTCTTACAGCAAAACGTGAATAGTCATGAAAACACTTTCTCATTTTTGGGGCTCATACACAGGTTTGAGGACACATGATTGTTAGAAAACCTTTAAAAAATTAACTAAATGCATTATAGTCAGGGAAAACTCATGGCATTCTTTCAAATTGAAAATGCCCATGTGTCATCAAATTGCTAAGCATGGAGGCAAAAACCAAAGAAGAAAGGAGCAGCACCACCTCTACCTCAATAATTAATACGAAATCTTCGTATGATCATATACATTTTTTTAAAAGGTCAGTAATGATCCAGGAGGGAGAAATCTTGCCTTTTTGTGTAAACTTTGTCAAGAAGCAACTCCAGACATCAACAGTGTCAACTGCAAACCTGAAATGGCATATTGATATAAAACACCCGGCTTGCCTTCCCATGTATGCAAACTAAATGTCATAAAAAAATATATCAAAAGACACAGCAATAGCATACCAAAACCGATCCTCTACCACCCAAAACCACCTTCACCTCGCAGCCACATCTGGACAGTCTGGTTTTGCAGTATATTGTAGGACACCTGCAGCCTTTGAGGCACATGGACCCCAACCTTTCATAAACTTGACATGCAAGACATGTGGTCTTGTATATGTATTTTTAAAAAATTGTTTATTACTTATTCATTTGGGCTGGATATTGTACTTTTATCCCCCAAGTTCTAAAACCTTTCTTTGGGCAAACAAAAGAAAAAAAAATCTACAAAAAACTGAAAAGGGACTTAATGAAAAGATAAATAATGTTTTAAAGTTTTGCACTTTAAATATTGCACTTTGAGGCACATCCTCCGCCTGATTCCTACCTCAGATTGTTTATAATTCCTCATTAAAAACACAATTCAAGCATTAAGTATACTGTAGGAGTGAAAGCTGCAGCTGGTTACGAACGTGGACTGAATGGGAGGCAACAATTGGGAAAATGCCAGTATTCTGAGGGTAATAGCAGCAACATATTGGGGAAAGAAGAACTAGTTCATTTATAGGAACTGAGAACTTAGTTTAAAAATTTTATTGTGAACTATGAGCAACTAGTTCATTTTAAAATATGCAAACTGAAATTTGAACAGCTTCATGTACCTGAACTTTCCCAGCACTTATTGGCTACTTCGTTTTAGTTCTGTGCTATTAATAGTAGGTTTAATGACATGAACTGGCTATCTCAAGGCTATTACTGACTCACTGTGCGGTCCAAAAATACCACAGGGTGTGATTGAGTCACCTGTAAGCTTTCTAATTAACTGACTGTTGAGTGTGTTTGGTTGTATTTCTATCTTTGGCTGCAGGTCTATGTTTAGCTTTTCCACCATCCTCCACCCCACCCTAACGCACCACCGCCCCACCCGCCGACGACCAGCTGATCTTTGTTGTACGTAACGCCGTTTGGTCGTGGTCCCGCCCCCTTCCTATGGAGGATTTATTTATTTTCTCCTCCGTCTCCTCCGCCACTACTGCGTCCATTATCACCGAGGCGAAACGAAGAATCGCGGCTGGATAACGTGACATTAGCAGGCCGAGTGGAAGGGCTGGACCGCGCAGGAGGAGCGAAGGATGAGAGCCGACACCGAGATGGTGAGCCGAACTGAGTTGCCGCCGCTGAACACCAGAGGAGGCGACATGACTGCGGTATAAACAGGCAAAAGGACGCCGCTGCACTCTTGGTGAGAGAGGAAGAGAGGCGATGGGTGGATGCATAGATGATGGATGTATAGATGAACAGATAAACAGGTAGATGATCTGATGGCGGGTGAAGGTGCAGATGGAGCCCTCTGACCGCTACTTTGTCCGTTCCTCGAGGCTTCACCGCGGTCATAGAGCTGCACGAAGATCCGCTGAACGCACCTGGAGCTGGACAAAATTATATGAACACTGTGCTGCTGTGCAGCCTCCATCATCACCATCATTATCATCATGATTTATTGTTGGTACTGACGGCCTTCAGCCACGCCGAACTGGACTGACTGACCGCGTCCTTGTCTCCCAACGGCGCTCAGTCAGGATGTCTGCGGCCGGACCTGCACCGTCCTCTGGGGCCGGGCCGGAGCTGCCGGACCTGAGCCACCTGACCGAGGAGGAGCGGAGCATCATCCTTTCAGTGATGGAGCGACAGAAGAAGGAGGAGGAAAAGGAGCAGAGCATGCTGAAGTATGTGGAGTAATAGTTAATAATCATTCATAGTGATTATGGTGTTATCTGATGATTGCCTGTTGGGTGCAAGCTACGCTAGGAAATAAATGCAAGAAATGTTCCTGTTTAGACCCTTTACATTTAGAAATAGAGTCCATGTTAGAAAACGCTTTGTCAAACGAAGATGTCATATTACCTCAAAAGAAAGGTGACCTCTGACCTTTGCTCATGTCTGAATCAAGAGGTATGTGAGAAGAGCCAATTGCCATAGTGATTACATGGAGGAACAGATAGACCACTATAGCCTATATTAAAATTCTGTTTAAATAAAACTGCTGGAGTGTTATCAGCTGAACACAAGGAGAAGAACAAAGCAAAAGGTGTCCTGACAGCTGGTGAAAATGTGCTGATGAGAAGAAACAGCAGTGTGAATTCAAAATCTTCTCAGAATAGTGACTTTTTGCTGCAGCAGAGAAATAATGGAAATAATGGGTGTGAGTGTGGGTCCATTTGAAAACAAGAGAGGAGAGGGTCTTTCTGAGTCTTGTGTCCTGTAGTGGAGCAATAATAAAGCCAGCATCTGGAGCCTAGGAGGGGAAAGATTAATGAAAGCGTGAAATGTGTCAGCATAAAAAAAAAAAAAAGTTCAGCAGTTGTTTATCAATCACATTCGTTTGAGTCTGGGGAAACCTCAAAATGTGCTTGGTAAGCGGTTTTCAGATCTCCTTTGTTGAATTTTGTTCTGCAGCAGGGTCAGAATTCTGGGAAATGTAGTTTAAACCACAAGTGCAAGTAACCCAGTTAATTTACAGAATCTCCTGACAACTCTATGGTCCTAGTCAATGGTGTAAACAAGAAATCTGGTAGTTCTTCCAGTTGGAGGCTTATTGCAGACAGTCCTTCTGTTTCTGTTGGTTTTAATAGGACTGCAGACTAAAGCCAGTTATCCCATTAGTTGGGGTGTTGCTGGATTGGGAGTTGTGGTTGTGGTCATGCCATTCAAAATGTTTTGAGATCTTTGAAGACAAAAATGATTTTGTAATAAATCCAATAAAATTGTATTAATTTATATATAATTCTTTAGAACCGATTAATTGATTAATTAATAAATAGAACCAGAGTGAATGAATGGGGTGGGCAATCAGCAAATGTGAATGTAACATGTTTCTGTTTCTTTTTTAAATATGTTCAACTGGAGATGAGAGTTTTGCTCATGGAGTGAACGGCTCTAGTCACCAGATGTCAGTAAACACAATCGGTGCTCAAGTATGGAAGTCCCACTTTTCATCATCGTCTTTGTGCTGCTGACTGACAGATTATTTCAGCTTCTAATTAAAATAATAATAAAACACATATTAATTTATTTATTATAAGACTGGTGTCAAGTCTAAGCTTTTTCCTGCAACACTTTCTTTTCTGCTACTGCAATCAGATTTTGAACTCTGCAAGTTTTAACATTTTCCTTCATTCAAATAAATAGACTCACTAAAAATTAAACAGATGGATCAATAAAAGTAATCTTCCTACTCTACCCTTGAGATTAAAACCAAATTTTCAGTTTCAGTTTATTTTTGTTTAATTATTTTTCACCTTTTTAAGTCTAGTCACAAAAACATACCTGCTGTGACATCACATGATGGGGGCGTGGTCAGACAAGCATCCTAACTGGTGCTTTGCCCAAAGGACCCAGAGGCAGTGTTGATTACATCATGTCTGTGTCTGGTGTTACTTTGCCATGTTTCTTGTCTGATTTTGCCTTAATTCTTTGTTTGTTTATGTTTGTTTTTCAATGGTGACGTGGGTTACTAAGATCATCTCTTTTTTTGTGCGTTTTTACAAAAACAAAAATTTAACTGTAGAATTATAGGGGTGGAGGAAGGTTTTAGTAATGTGATAAGCAGCCTTCTCACTGACCTTTAAATTTTTTTCACTTACTTCGAATACCTTGAACAACTCTATGCATACAAAGATCAACTTTAATGATGATACCAACCCATTGACTGAACTCTAGGAACTCCTCACAACCACTGAAACTTAATGATCTTTTGTTGAGCTCCTTGTTGACTGCTTAAAACCTGTTATGACTTCAAGAACATCTTTGGTGACTGCTCAAATCTTCAAGAAATCCTCACTACCATAGAACCACTTCTGGACCTCTAGAATTCACCCTCTGAAATCCAATTGATCCCAGTCATGCAGCTCTTTAATCTCCTGACTGATGAGTTTAAACTTTATGTCAGATTTTTAATAACTTGACAAACAATTAAAATTTAATTTTGGTCTATAGAACTTCCTCGTTGAGCTATAGTAGCTGTTTTTCTGACCTCAGTAACCTTCATTGATAAGTATGAGCTCCTAACTGAAGCTCATTTCTAACCTCTGCAATGAAGCCCCTAACAAAGCTTTATCGCCTAATTTTGACATCTAGAATGTCCTCAGTGGATCGTGAAAGCTACTCACTGACTACTTGAGACTCTTATCTGATCTCTAGAGGTTCCTAACAGATCACGATAACCTTTTCAGAAACCTTTAGAACCTTAAAAACCTACTTTATAAATCTATTCACTAAATGCAAACCTTTTCATTGAAGCCCCTGATAAATGTCCAGCAACTTTTGGCCTCTAAAGCTCCTTGCTAACCACTGAAGCCTCATTGATCTATAGAGGCTTTTAACAGACCACAATAACCATCTATGTAGCCTTTAGAACTTCATCACCTTTCTCTTACATCTTTTTACTGACCTCCTTGACTAATCTTTAGAACCTACTCATGACCTGGGTGACCTCTTTTATGGAATCTAGAAACTCCTCACAATTCTTTAAAACCTATTTTCTGATGTCAAGAGGCTTCTAACAGACCACAATAAACACTCACTGTAGCTTTAAGAACTTTGTCATGCAACTCTTAAACCTCTACACTAACCTCCTTCGTAAAGCCCCTGACCATAGCATCATACCTTATCTTGACCAGTACAACTTCTTAATTAGTTGCTAGAAGCTCCTTGCCAACCACTAGAATTTCATCTCTGAGTAAATGTTACCTCTGAGGTTGGCCTTTTGAGCCCAGTCACCTACAGCTGGAATCTCCCCATTGATCAGTAGGGCCTCCCGAAAGATTTTAAGAATTATTCTCCTTAATCAGGAGGTCCTCATGGCACATTAAAAGATCCCATGTGATTTCTAAAACCCTCTCCTTGATTTTAAGAAGCACATGATCATAGCTTTGGCTGTTGGGGCTTGTTTTGCTGCAGAGTAAATTGCAGATAATCAGATTCCCTTTGTGGCAATGAAAAAACGTTCGCTCAAAAACTTGATCGGCGAAAGGTGCACTCCTTTTTTTGCCATTGTTTTTCCATGTTTGATTATTTTATGTTTTTTATTTTTATTTGTTTCTGTTTCAGCATAACCTTTATTTATTTTATTGTCATCGTCATCATCATCACAATGTTTGTGTCTGCAGGGATCAGGAGGAAATGAAACCTCCCTCGACCTCGTAAGTACCTCAGTCAGATCTACATCACCTGTCTTGGCCACGCCTCTTTCACTCATTTAATTACTTCCTGTTTCCACAAATGCCCCCATACCCTGGTGAATGTGCTTCCTGCCAGCTTACTTTCTGTATTACCTGGACAGGTGGAATCCATTCTCAGGGTTCAATCAGTTGGTCAATAACGTTGCTGCCAATGTGTCCGAAGTTCTGCAGGTTAAAAGTCCGACTGACAACGAATTGTGAGTAAAAAACTAGAAGATGAACTGATCAGAGGTCTGTTTAAAACGTACGGCCCAGCTCAGCAAGAAAACTGATCCAGTGTTGTGTTTCAGTTCTGCTCTCTGATATTCTAGGAATGAAAAAGTTGACACGAGGTGGATCAAAACCAAGGAATGAGATTTAGACAAGCATTAGCTGCGTCGAATGTTGCAGTAGAAAATAAACACCTCCAACCCTTTGATAATAGACCCGTAATGCAGCAAAAAGTGACATTTCTTTTGTTGTGTTTTCCTAATAAGGACGAGTCTGCCAATAGAAAGTACTTTTTGTTTTTTTGTTCCTTTTCTTTTTGTATCATATATCCTTCCTCATCCATTCTTTCCTGGAGAATCTCTCAAAAATTGTGTTATGCTGTTCTTGCAGAGCTCTGGTTGCACCTGGGCATAAATATTACCAGATTAATTCAGTCAGGCATCCTAAAGCCTGATCCTCTCTGGTTCTGTAATGAATCTGATGTGTAAACTGACAAAACGGTAAACTCGCTGGAATCGCTCAGCTGTTCAGACCTCAGTAGAGCTGGACACATCATTTGACATGTGACCATGAGACCACCATCTTACCTCTCCTCCGTCTTCCCACAGAAAATTACATCAGCAGTTTGAAATGTATAAAGACCAGGTCAAGAAGCTGGGAGATGAGCCTCCAGTGGCTCAGACGGCGAGGGCAGACTCTCCCACTTGTGGCGTCTGTCATAAGACCAAGTTTGCAGACGGCTGTGGTCGAGCCTGCTGCTACTGCCAGAGCCGCTTCTGTGCCCGCTGTGGGGGGCGTGTCCCACTGAGAGCCAATAAGGTCAGTGTGTATGTTTCAATTTATTTTTTTTTTTATTACTTTATCTGATTGCCTTGTGGTATGAAAATAACTTTGTTGTAACAAGCATACCTGATGCTGGTGAAAGCCGAAAAAAAGAACCCGTGCTGTGGTTGTCATAAAATATGAGTCAAGGTTGGGTTAATGTTAAGGTTGAGCATTAAGTTTGTGTTTGCAGTCTCAGTGATTGAAAGTCATCACAATGTTCAAGTACTGTTAGTTTCATAGGGGTAAAAATGTAAATAAATAATCCACAATATGTGTATGTCAACACAAAATATTTTTCTTGGGTGAAGAAGGTGTGAAAGAGGGAATCCTATAATTATATTTCTTTCTAAATTGAGAATGCACATCCTGTGGTTCTGACGGATGAAAGCTTAAAACATGACTTTAAGTCCAATACAGCGGGAACTCTATTCCATTGAAATTTTCTGTGCCACAGTTTTGAAGTCATTCTGGCAACTAGTATTTGAAATGTGAGTGAGACGAGTTTGTCATTCAGAAGTTATAATTTTAGAAAATTATATTCTTCCAATATCTGGCTTAGATTTGACTAATTTAACCTTGGAAAGCCAAATTAATAACTGTTTTAAACTTACTAAATTATCTATTTTATCCAATAAATTATTTTACATCTATAATGAAAATATTTATCTTAAATGTTACAATTTTGACTGTGAACTAAATTGCTGTTAAATGTAAAGTACTGAATTTGCCTCTAACAACAAATGATAAATGACTGAATTAATCCCTTAAAATGGTGTCGAAGATAATAGCGGCTGAGTTTGGTGTTAAACGGTACTTTCACCTGCCGTTACAGTTGGTACTGTGGCTGGACACCAGATGGAGCCATGTGTTATGTAAAACAAGTCTTAAAAGCTCATTGACTCTCTTTACTCTTCCCTGCCTGAACCCACAGAAAATGTACCCATAGTAGAATGATATTTATTTGTTTCTCTATTTGGGGTTTATCATGTTGAGGGTCTCAGAGAGCTGGGGTGTATCTCATCTGTCAGATTGCCCGTCTCCATACTGTCAATGTAAAACCACCACTAGTGCTAAAATAAATATTTTATGACTGTGGGAGAACAATCAAACTCCAGACAGAAAAAAGAAATGTGACAGAACTGATTAGCAGCATGATTCATTTTAATGTATTTTCAATGATTTCTATTTAATTTGATGAGTGTGTGTTGGCCCATGCTTTAGGTGATGTGGGTGTGCAACGTGTGCAGGAAGCAGCAGGAGATTCTTACCCGGTCAGGAGAGTTTTATTCCAACACATCACTGCTGACTGTTGACCCCAGTTCACATGGAGCTCCACATCCACCAACACAGGGGCCGCAGGGGGCCATGGGACCGCTGAGTAATGGAGCCACAGAGCAGTGAGTAATATTTTTGATACCGTATAAATGTGTGTTAACAGCATAGTTTTGAGGGAAAACAAAGCAGGCTGTGAAAAATCTAAATGTGGCTAAATAGTTTTTCCTCTAGATCATCTGAGGGAGGAAGGTTTTGTAAAAGGAAATGCAAATTGTAGGGTTATTTATCCCAGTTGCGTCTGCAGGCTTGTTCTGCTGAATCACTGTGAAGAAAACTTCAGACTGGTCCTTCAATTCTGACTTAGTCTTAATTATATCACACACACAAACACGTGTGCAAAAACACATGCATATATGTACACATACATATATACCCAGACCCCCTCCAGTATTGCCCAGAATAACCCCTCATCCGTACATAGAGATTGCCCACCCATTACACACATGCACACACATATATCTCATGCTGCATACACACAAATACGCACGGTAATCAGATTAACAGATTAATAATCCTGCAGCTCACAAGGGATTATTGCTCCTGCTAAATGCAGCATGCTAACACACACAGGCTAACAGCAGTGATGTCATTTCCTGTGTGGGTGGCGTCGGAGGGGGAGTGGCTGGAAGCAGGGTGGGCAGGGCGTTTTTTTGTCTTCCAGCTGTCAGTAATAAACCTGCTGAGTGTGTGTTACTGTGTGTTAATGTGTGTCAATGTGTCGTGTCTTGAACCGCAACGAAGCTTCAAACCTTCGAGAACTGACAGAAAAAAAGTAAGCGGCTCTTTATTTTAATCTCTGATGTAAACTTTTCAAACATGTCATTGGGATCCTCATCTGGTTACAGGGTTTTATCTGTCTGGAGTAAGTCTCTCACTCTGTTGTCCACTTGACAGGGGAATTATTACACACTAAGCAGGTACAGTACGTATTCAGCACGTAGTTTATGAATAAATTTCACATATTCATTAGCCCTTGGTTTTACTAAACCTTTTTAAAATATTATTACATGTTTTTCTAGATTATGTTCAAACTTTATTGGGCTGTTCAGTAATAACTAAAATAATTAAGACAGTTCTATTTTCAGCAGCTTAATCACATGGAAACTGTATTCAGATGTGTTACATAAATAAAAGTAAAAATAGAGCAATTAAAGTATTCCAGTGCAAGTAAAAAGTCCAGTGTAAACAACAATAAAACATTTAAGGAGCAGCATTTTTTCTAATGAAAGTACTGGCTTTCCTCTGCCTGATACATTCTTGTATATTACATTATTGATGCTGAAGCGTCAGTATGTGAGCAGCTTGTTGCTGGGTTAGCTGGAGGATCTGGAGGAAACTTAGAGGCGACTATATACATGTATGTGCATTAGCTAATCTTAATTTTATTCAGTTACAAATAGCACAATTTCAGCAGTTTTTAAAATAAAAACTTGATAAGTTTATGGGCATATAATCTCTACTCAGTGAGCTGCTGTCAACACTCACAAATTGTGATTCCAGTTTCATGTTGTTTTTTGTAAAACTTAAAAAAACATGAAGTGGAAACCCCCTTTTTAATCCTGAAGGGTATTTAATTTTAAGAGCTTGTGGTATCTAATGTATAAATCCTTAATTTTTCAAAATAACTATGAAGTAAAGCTCCATTAACAGTCATTTGAAACTGAAGGCATACTCTCTTGCAAATCCAGTGTTTATGATGTTAAATAAACAAATAAATAACAGATCTGGTCCTTAACAAGTCCTAGAATTGCATGCCTGGGTTCCCCCCAGGTTTTCCTCCCACAGCCTGTATTTTCTTTATGGCATTTTTGGTTTCTCACATCTTTATCGAGGAATTTAGGCCCATTCTTTTTCATTCATGTTTGATGGCGTTCATTTATGCACAGCTCTTCTAAAGTATTTCAGTGGGCATGAATGCTTGGGATCATTATCCTGTCTCACAAACCATTTTTATCCAAGCTTTAGCTGTCATACAGATTTGTTGACATTTGACTCTAGAACACCTTGGTATCAGGAAGATTTCATGATCAAATTAGTGACTGCAAAAAAAGTTCAAATCATCTGCCTTCCATATCATTTTGTAAACTTAAGCTGTGCTGCCATATTCTTCAGACTTTCCCCTGGCAACACTTTGCTCACAGACAGGTTGTACTGTCATGAAATGTACTATTTGACATGCTAAGTGTGGTCAGTAAAACTTGACATATAGTACACATTTTAAAAATTTCCATCCATCCCTTTTTTTATCCCGTTTAGGCCAATATGGGCACACGGGGAAGCTGGAGCCTGTCCCAGCAATTAGCAGGAAAGAGGCAGGATAAAACCTGGACAGGTCGCCAGTTCATCACAGGGTCAACACAGAGAGACAAACAACCACTCACTCTCGCTCCTAGGGAGAATTTAGAGTGACCAGTTGACCTAACATTTGTGTCTTTGGACTGTGGGAGGAAGCAGGAGAAACCGGACAGAACCCATGCATAAATGGGGAGAACATGCAAACTCCACATAGAAAGGCCACCACCCCCACAGTCGAGGTTCAAACCAGCAACTTTCTTGTTGTGAGGCTGCAATGCTATCCACCACACCACTATGCAGCCCAGCTTTTTTTTATTTGACTAAAAAAAAAAAAACAATCATACAGTATAATAAGTTAGATTTTTGTCTGAGGTTGTATGTACCTAATTTCAATTTTAAGACCTGGTAAGAACCAGATGATTTTCTAATTAAATTTAGACAACCTTAGAATTAAAAGATAACGTACTATTTGTTTTACTTCACTGTTAATGTTATGTGGAGTACACCTCCTTCTACCAGACTCCTCTGATCCAACAACTAATCAAGAAGACTTACTTTGAGTGCTGATTACTTTTACAATCTTAAATGTGTTTTTGGTGGTGCAGATATAGGGTGGAAAAACAAAACAAAGAAGCAAACAAACTGAAAAACTAAATCTATGTATGGAATAGAAACTAAAAGCTTTTCTATATAAGGTCGTAAATGCTTAATTACCAGATGAGACCACATCTTCAAAAGCTTCCTCATAAAAAGACAGCAGTGCGCTGTTAGGAATACCATTTAGAAAATTTAAAAGCTTTAGATGAACAATGAACCTTGTCACTCCAGGAGTCTGAGATTATTGAGCACTTTTGTGACCTTTTAGGCAAAAAAATACCCCAAATCAATGAATTAAGTGTCCCACACTCCAAAAAATGTTCATGTGTAATAATAATAACTATTATATTGAATATAATGATGGTGGTGGTGATTATTGTTGTCATTGTTACAAATGTGAACCACACAGTCTCAGCAGGTTCTTAAACAGCCGGCTCTTCTTTTTGTGGAACCATGCTTTGTTTTGGTAAAATAGGCTCCTCCTCTCTGATTGGACAGTTGTGTATGTTTGACAGGAGGCGAAGTCCCTCAGGGTCCTATTACGATGGTGGGGGAGGGAGGATGCATCGCTCGCCCTCTGACCATGGTATGGAACGCCGCACTCGCTCGCCACACAGCTACCACGGTAATGGAGAGGAGCTTAGGGCTCGGAGACGGCCAATCAGAGACGGACAAGGCCGCTGGCACTCACAGGTGTGTCTGTTCGAGACGGTTGAGTTGTTTTATAATTATTATTCTTTTATAAATTTGTACATGTATACATTTATAATTGTATATATTTTGGAATTACAACACTTAAATAATTCTTTATAAATCTGATATTTGAAATTTGTTAAAAAATTGCTTACAACTGACGTTTAAAGAAAATCTAACAATACAAAACTAATAATGTTTTACAAAATCAACAAATTCAAAGTAGCTGTTTGTCTCATATTCTTATTGTCAGCATTTGGCTTTCATGGCTTTCTATCATTGGTATTTTATTATCATAATTTTTTTGCTATTTATTAGAAATATCAACAAAAGGAAAAAAACAACAAAAATAAAAAAAACATAACCTCTTTCGAGCATCGTTATAAAACTCACTTATGAAACTACATACTATTCTTATTTAGACAACAACTGTTGATAACCACAGTTTTTGACTTGGATGATGAAAATTGCTCAAAATCCTTGTCTTTGCTACCAGGACCACCCTCTGGACCAGGTTATGGTTGACCGTGAAATGCGACGGCGGCAGGAAGAAGAGTTTCAGGCTCGTTACCGTAGTGATCCCAACCTTGCTCGTTACCCAGTGAAGCCACAACCAAGTGAGGAAACCATGAGGATGCTGGCTCAGGTCGGCAGAGTCCGCCACCAGCGCCGCCACAGTGACGTCTCCCTAGCAGCTGCTGAGCCTGAACACCTGAACCTCAGACACACAGGTAGGAAAACAACTGACAACTTACTAGTGCTTCGCTTCAGGCTGTGACAGCACTCAGCCTGACGCTTTCTTTTCCCTCCAAGGTATCCGTCAGAATCGACCTCAGGGTTTCGCTGGATCTGGAGGTCAGAGATCATTCTCTGTGGACAGGGCAGCCAATCATATGAGCCCAACGTCTCCCCGTCATAGCCCATTGCCACAGCAACACCTGGAACCAAGCTCTGCCCTCAAGAGGAAGCCTGCCAATGACGGAATGGGACAGAGGGTGCGGATGATGGGGAAGATGCATGTGATTGGTAGTTTCAGCAGTTCAGAGGAGGAACTAGTGACTACGCCCGAATATACCAGCTGTGACGAGCCTGACAGTGAGTAGCTACATGTTAATTGGTAGTTTGATGGCTACATGATGACAGCTGTATGATACAGTATTTATGGAGAATAGAAAAATAAGCCACAGTCTTTAACTTAGCTCTTTTTCTTGACCTTGGTGGAAAATGCCATGAGGTGAAGGAAAGATGGTTGGAGAAATTTGAAAGGATTAGGAATAGGTTACTATGCAAAGCGAATTTGACCACACACACACAAAGCTGTGATATAATTGCTACTTTGAACTGGACCACAGATGCCAAAATCACACAGCTAGACAGAAGAGGGGCTCCCAGGTGCCTTAAAAACAGTTTATAAAAAAGTAGTTCCAGTTAGTTCCAGAGCCTCCATGTAAAGGCCCATTTGTGCTCCCTTACGTACGTTAATAGGAACGTCTGTTTCAAACGGCATACGTAGCCGTCCTCATACTTCCATGCGTCTTTTGCGTTGCCATGGTTGTTAAGTCAATTCCTCTACTAGCAGGCAGTGCTAAGTTCCGCGTTCACATCAGTTTCAGACAACGTTTAGGAGCGGTAATGCACCATAGTAAAGTTTTTTCCAACTGCCCAACATGCCCTAAACACTCGCATATACAGTGTGTCCCAATTCAGGGTCTGCACACTTCGAAGTGTGTAGACTACGGAGGACGCTCTGTAGCCTACGTAGTCTGTGCACTTCGAAGTGTGCAGACCCTGAATTGGGACACACTTTCTACAGTTGTTGTGCTCATCTTCATTCTTCTTCTGATTTTTTTCCCCTTCCTGATCCTCTTCTTCTCTGGTTTGTTTTCTTTCTACGGTTACATGTACACTATTCTGCTCAACACTACCCCTGCAATTTACCCTGGTATTACTCTATTTTACATGTCAAGCAGCGGAGGACTAAGCTCCGTGAAAAGGACCAAATTACGTGCGTAACTGACACATGAGAATCTCCGTCCTACTGAGTATCCACCATCGCCGAGCTTTAAATGGTTATGGTTGGTAGAACTCAACTCAGCCAAGTGCTGAGGCATTTGACAAGTTACTGAATGCCAATCAGGAATGTGCTGATTCCAAAAGAAATGTTGGCATCAACGTCTTTTGTTAGACACAAAGATATATCTGTTTGAATATTCCTATGCCCTGTAGTGGAGTAACTGAGTGTCTTGTCCTGTTGGAACATGTAACTTTCAGTCAGACATCATGAGTTTTTAGGCTTTGGCTGGAGAGAAGAAACAGGAAGGAGAGAGTTGAGCCAGAGAAACTGAGTATGTGTTTTCTGTCTCTGACTTAAATGAGCTCAGTGTGATAATCTTCTTACGGCAGAATCTGGCTTCACCTCCAACTGACTTCACCTGCAGTTCCTCTGCCTCGCACTAGAGGGTTTCACTGAGAGCAGAGCCAAACTCACCGAGTATTACACTAAATAAAGTTCTGTAACTATGTCAAGTTCTTTGTTCAATGTTCTGCTTGTTTCTGGTGGTGGTTTTTGGGTTCCTTGGATTGTTGGTGCGTCATGAAAAGACTGGACGCTGCAACTTTTCATCCAGTGTTAACCCATAAAGGCCCGACCCATGAAAAAATGGTAAGAGAAGTCAAATTTTTTAAATATGAGGTCTTTAATTGGCCCTTAAACAAAATGTAACAAACAAATTAAAATTTTTTGGGGGTGATATCTACCATTTAATACCAAGTGATAGTTTAAAAATATTATAATGTGGTTTTCTGCTTCTGGGTATCTATTAGGGGACAGAAGACAAGTATAAGATTGTGTTCAACAGGATTTTAAGCAAAGTTTATACCATAAATTGAAGCAAAATGTCTCAAGAAACTGTATGTGACAAATATGTCACGTCAGGCTCTTATGGGTTAAATTTCTGTTGTTCTGGTTTTCAATCAAATATCACTGCACCTTCAAATGCTTTGGTACTGTAAGGACAAACTCTTTGCTAACCTATTGGTGCGCTATGTTCAAGTAAGTTCTCCTGTCCTTTTTTGTTGTCTTTAGTATCCTGCCACTTTTCTGTAAGGTTCTGTTTGTGTTTGGAAACTATGATAGTTTTCATGGTTCTGGCAATGTGGATCCTTTTCTTTTCTTTTTTTCTGAAAAACAAATCTGCCTCTCCACATTGTTCCTTTGCTACTCCCTGCATTTTTGCTTGTGCTTTTTCTGGTTTTGCTTTTGTTCTTTTGGGTTCTGCTTAAGTCTTAGAAGTTTCTTTTATATTTTCATTGATCTAAGCTCCTATTTTCTACACCATTCTCCAACTTCAGATCGATTGTGCATAAGTTGTGGTTGTTCTGTCGGACTTGTGGTTTTTGGAGTTCCTGAGATGTTCAAGACAGATCCACTTATGGTTTACTGTTTTGATCCTGAGGGAATTGTCGCCAGTCTGGTCTTGTCAGATGTTCTTTTATGCTCTCATGGCTATCAAAGGTGTTGCAGTTGCTGCAATTGGTCTAGAGAAATCAGGCGTCATGGTGATGAGTTAATCTGTTACGTCTGTGTCATAGGGCCAAAATCACCTGGTCAAAGATTATGAGCTCTGATTGGCTCAAAGGGATATTGACTCCTCCCATCAGGTTCATAGGATGACAGAGCAGCTTAGAGTTTCTGATGCTGCCGTTCTGAAGACAACTGGACGGAGCGACAAAGCCCACAAACATTTAACAAATGTAAATAGTTCATGTCTGGAAAACCCCATAGAGTCCTGGAGGATCCTGGTGAACCTGTTTGGTAATCCACTTCTGATAAGGGCAATACACCTTGGCTGGACTGTTCTGATGCTGCTGGACCACTGAATCACCATCTCTGCAGTCAATTGGATTAAAAGAGAAGAGTGTGGATTATCAGGAGTCACTGGAAGATACAGAAATAGAAATGCAGTGAAGGCAACACAACTTTGGACTTCCAAGATGTGAACCTTGCTTATACTTATGGCCGGTCAACTATGGAACTGGGTAACTTGCTGATCTGGAGTTTTGCTGATTGTCTGGTAAAGTGCCACATTTATTTGTGCTCTGCTGGAATTTTTTTTTTTATCTTTCATGTGGTGGAAAGGTAGGCAAAAGGGACCAGGGTTGATGCTGTGATGTCCCCTTCAATTCACCTGCATTAAGCTTTACAGTCAGCCCAGCCCAGTCACTTTTAGACTTGTAAACTAAGGCTATCAAACAACAGGCCTACTCTGTTAATACTATGATACAAACAAACTAACAGTGGGGTCACTGGCAGAAAGATGGACTCAGTGTTTGGACTTAGCTAATCTTGTTACAGACAGGTATGAACTGCTCTGCAGCCTGCAGGCAGAACTCGGGCCAAACTGCAATCCCAGACCCAGAGAAAAAGAGCACAGAGGAGCTGAAACTTCACCTTCTCCCCTTCATCTCTTCTTCCTCTGTTGAAACCTCCTCCTCTCTCATGGCTTCCACACAGACCTGTGAGTAAGCAGGGAGTTTAAAGCTGCTTACTGGCAGCACGCTGAGAGCAATGATGGCTTTGAGAGACCCCCTCCTCTTCCTCCATAGTTTATGACCCTGTCTGAGTGAGTTCCAATGTCCAAAAACTCATTTATCTGGAATTATTCTAACTGAACATTCTCTGAGTGGTTGGAAATGTAATGGGTAACTTCAGGAACAAACTGTAAGTCATATATGGCTGCATGGCAAAGATCCTGGAGCGGTTATATGCAGTCTCATCAACAGTCAGAATACGGTGCTCCTGTGTAATCTAGTTCTCATCAGCTTGAAACGAAAGATTTTTTTATCTGCCCACATTTTATGTTCTATTATATGATGCAATTTTATGTAGTAGAACACTCACAATGTTCTTTGTGGACCTAATAAATGGTATGTTTGAGAACCCTGAGGAGAAAAATCTGGTTTCATCTTGCAAGATCACTATCCCACTTCTTGAACTCTGATTTGTCATTTGACAGGCCTCTGCTTTACTATAAACCCAAGAACACTAATCAGAATTAGATAAAAGTTTCAAACAGAGTTTTGTCTTAAATGTAATATTTGACCTCTGTTTGGTTGCCAGGAGACATGGAGAGCCAGTGGTGGGATCATGGCTCCTGGCACGGTGAGCCTGGGCCCATGTCTATGGTAAGTCAACGTCTACAGTCACAACCCTTCCGCCCACACTTCAGAGATTAGTTTTTTGGTTTTTCTACTATTTAATAAGAAAATTTTAAGAGATTTTGCTTGTGACTTTATTAACCATGTGTATTTACCATTGTGACATGTTAGCAACCGGTCACATGGCAACCATCCAAAGATGGAGAGCGCCTGATTGGTCGAATTGTGCTGAACAAAAGGATGAAGGATGGGACAGTTCCCGCAGACACAGGAGCACTGCTAGGACTCAAGGTGGTGCTCCATATTTGTTTCTCAACTTCTTCATCTGTCACTTCTATGTATACTTACTAACGGTTCGTGTGTCTCCAGGTTGTCGGAGGGAAGATGACAGAGTCAGGCCGTCTCTGCGCATTCATCACAAAAGTGAAGAGGGGGAGTCTGGCTGACACTGTAGGCCACCTGAGACCAGGTAAACACGTTACTGACTGTGGCAGGTGGAGGGTTAATTATGGTGTATGCAGATCTGGTGTGATAGATCTTGAAAGTGGTGAGAGATGTCAAAGTTGTCAGTTTGAGGGTACTTTGTAAAATATTCCAGTTGTTTGCTGCTGCAAAACTAAAGGATTTGCAGCCCCCCAAAATAGTAGAGCTGTTAGGAATGAAGAAATTGATATATTCACATGCAGCATGTGCCCATTGTGCATGCACTTATTTTAGTTTTATTTCTGAAATGATATACTGCATAGTTCTAGTTGAAACAAAGACATTTTCATCATCTTTCGCTCCCTCAGGCGATCAGGTTCTGGAGTGGAACAGTCGAGTTCTTCAGGGCGCCACATTTAATGAAGTCTACAACATCATCATGGAATCTAAATCAGAACCACAGGTGGAGCTGGTGGTGTGTCGACCGCTGGGGTGGGTCACAGTAAAAATTTCAGATTGTAATATTTTGCTTCAGACACTGTCTTAAAAATTGTTCACTGAAAATACATAAAACATCCCAAATCTTTATTATATTAGACTGTCATGCTAAGAGATTGTTGCTTTTGCATTTTTTTTAGAGATGCTTCAAGAGCAGCAGACGGCTCCCACGTCCACATGGACTCTAGTGAGTGCTCTACTCTTTAACAACTTCTAAAATACCAATCAGGATGTAAATCAGGTCCCTGCGGAAGCTTAAAGAGAATCTCTTTGCTGTCTGTTTAGGTTCCAGTTCATTCGACTCTCAGAAAGTCGGTCCAGCCATTTCTGTCACGTCTCCGATGAGCCCCAGCGTTCTGTCTGGGCAGGTCTCTGTAAGTTTACCCAGCATGCACTGCATAGTCACATGTTATGCAGTCAATTAGCCATCAGTTAACAGCATAATACCATGGTGGTGTGTGTGCTTTCAGACTGTAAACAGGCATCCTCTGGTTCCCAGAATTCAGGTAAACTGTAGAGCAGAGCAGTGTGAGATTTCTGTATTCTACCTATTTTGTTCTGTAGTTATGAGTCTGTTAGGCTGCAGATAAATGTAGAGTATCATACAGTAGAATCCTTTTGGTCTTCTTTGTTTTAGATTTAGTTTAAATCTCTTCTTGATGGCTCCTCTGTTTTATAGGGTTCCACATTGTTGCTGCTCGGTTCTGCCTGGGACATCTGTTGTTTCAAAGGTTTCTGCTCCTGTCTTATAAGAAAATACTTAAGATGGTTCCTAGGGTATCCATTTCTTTTGCAAATTATTATTGTCCAATGTCTCGTGGTTCTTTTCTCAAGTTGTGTGTCCATCTGTAAAGTTAATTTGCTTTGCTATGACATCTACCTTCTTTTTTAAATGGTTCATGCTGTGTTCATTTAGACTGGGGTCCACAGCTGTTCAGGGGGGTTCTGTTTCTGGTCAAATGCTCTTTTGCTCAGTAGGGCTCTCTGCTTCAGTTTTATTGGCTTCCCTCTTGGGTTCAGTGGTCTATGGAACGCTCTGGTTTCCAAGTTTATTTGTATTTATTTCAGGGGTTGTGTTTGTGATTTTTATGTATGGTGCTGCATCTTTTCTCGCTACATTTTCCATTCAGTAGGAGTATGTGGCGGTTTGCATTCTTTGGGGGTCTTCATCTGTTCTCAGATATTCTAAATGATCCTAATAATTAAGTAAATCTTTGGTATGGTTCTGCTGTCATCCTGTATTTTGCTTTAGTTTTTCTTTTTTTGTGAGATCACTCATCAGGTTCTTCTGCTGTGGGTGCTTCTCTTTATGCTCTATTTGTTCAATATGTCTCGTCAAATTAACCAGTTCTTTTGGGATCAACTAATTTTAGACAAGTTTCAGCCACTGTTCTGTCATCCCTTTCTGCCTTTGTATTTGCAGTTCTGTAGCCTTCATAGCTCTACTGATAAAAATCAGTGGACTCTAGGGTTTTTCTTCTAATTGCTGGCATTTCTGTGCTGTTCTTCTAGCAGCATGTTTCCACTCCTGTTATTTAAGAGGTTTTAATGTTGCTGTTCCGGGGTGTTTTTCTATAGATAAAGCTGTGGTACGATAAAGTTGGCCATCAGCTGATTGTCACTGTTCTTGGAGCAAAAGAACTTCCTGTTCGGGATGATGGCCGGCCTCGGAACCCCTATGTCAAGATCTACTTCCTGCCAGACAGAAGGTAAACAAGTTGTATGTCCAAGGAGCTCCTTCATTTGTTTTCCTCTGGAGAACAAATGTGTCTGCTTTCTTCAGCTGTTGATTGTTTCTTCCTTTATATTCAGCGATAAGAGTAAACGTAGGACAAAGACAGTGAAGAAGTCACTGGAACCTCGGTGGAATCAGACCTTCATGTACTCTCCGGTGCACCGTCGTGAATTCAGAGAACGAATGTTAGAGCTCACAGTGTGGGATCAAGCTAGAGTCAGAGAGGAGGAGAGCCAATTCCTGGGAGAGGTGAGAACAAATGAAGAATCTTATATGCTGGTGTACACTCTCTTTAGATTATTTGTGTTGTAAAGATGATCTCATTGCCTTCTTGCTATGTCAGGTCCTGATAGAGCTGGAGTCTGCACTACTGGATGATCAGCCCCACTGGTACAAACTGCAGCTTCACGATGTTTCCTCTCTGCCGCTGCCCAGCGCCTCCCCATACCTGCAGAGGAGAGGAGTGCAGGCTGAGCACACACAGACCAGCAGGAGGCTTCAGAGTGAGTTACAGACCGCACAACACTAACTTACACACACCACACTGTTCGTTAACTGTTCGTTAACACACACCACACTCTAAATCTGATTAAACATTTTATGTTCTCTTGTTGCTTCTGTAGCTGCATATTTTAACTTTTTTTTGTTTGTTTGTTTGTCCTCGGTGCATGTCTAGTTGTTTAATGTATTTTTCCTCTGCTTTTGTTTACTTTGTTTCACTCACGTGATGGTTTGCCAGACAAAGGTCCTTACTCAGGTAATAACACGTCTGAGTGTGTGTGTCTGGAGGTGGCTGCTGACCTTTTGTAACTTATGTATATTCTTGAGGCTGTTCTCCGTGTGTTATTAGGTAACAACCAACATTGGTGTTGAGTTTACATCTTCATACATTTTTCATGTGAAAGTGGTTGTTTGATGTTTTGACTACAAAATTTACCACCTTGTACTTAAAAATGTTTTTATGTATAAGAATAGCTTTGACCATGCTATGCACAGATTCTAATGGTAGAAAAGGGAACCTGCATCATTTTTAGACGTTGCAGCAATCTTAGTATTTGTCAGTCGTTCTTTATTTCATCAAAATCATAATTATTCAGTTAGTAATCTTTTATTAAAAATAAACAGACATATAGCTTAAATGGTTTCAAAACTTACAGAAGACACCTGTGACAGACATGTGAGAACTGATCAATACTTATCTAATGTTAACAATATTTAAAACTCTGCGCACCACCATGAGTGTTGTTAGACGATCAGCTGATCTGATCACTGAGATATTTTCTGATCAGATTCTTCCCAAAAGAGATCCTGTTTTTAGTTCTACAGTGACATGGGATCTGTGTTGCAAAGTTAGATAAACTACCATTTCCATGTGGTTTTGGTCACCTACATGAGACAGTTGACAGACAGGTTAGATATTCCCTGACCATCACTGAGTTGCACTACATCGTCTGTGCAGGATTCATCTTTTCTATGTACTAAAATACATTTATCTCTCTGGAATTACTCAACATCAGGTCGAAGGAGGGCTGCCATGCTGGGAATGTGTGTATATATTATATATATATATATATATATATATATATGTATAATGGTTTGATATGGCAGAATTTAACAATACAGGTGTTTGTCTTTTAAAAAAAATTGACAGAGATCTCCCCTTGATCCCGAATAATTTACTGCAGCGTTAATTATTCTTTCTTAGTTTCACTTTTTTGACACAGTATATTGTTTTAGAGGATTGTTAAAACTATATTTATCTCCTGCACTTAAACCTTTGCAAGTAAGCTTCAAAAGTATTTTTTAAATAAAGGTTAACTAAATCTGAATGTGTGAACCAAGCAGATATATACTGAACAGAAATTAATTCTTTCTTTCTTACCATCACTACGAGGAGAAACACAAGCGATTCCCACCTGACTTCTAAAGGGATGTTCTTTTTCTATATATGGTTAAATCAGGGCGTTTCTGAATGCAAATGACCATGAACAGGCACAAGTAAGTGATTTACAACATGTGGGATTTATTAACAGCTGATTACTTACTAACAGTTATGAGACTGGCCTGTGCATGTTAGATAAATCTACATTTTTTTTGTACACCGATCATTCTAAATATCTTTTGTAGGAGGGGATTTAGGACAGTTTCTATGAACAATTGATAAATGAGCGGCAGGAGGGCTCCTCTCCGGTGTGTTAAAAGATGTCCTGGAAATACAAAGGTGTCTAGTAATGCCTCAGTTGTGCAAGAAGAAAATCTGGACATCTTTGAAAGATTCTTGTGGGTCTTTGATCAAATGTAAAAAAATATTTGGGGTTCTTTGGGAAAAAACAAGCTTGTTCTGTGGGTTCTTAATAGAATAAAAGTGGTATTTAAGCCTAAAAAAGTCCACAAGAAGACATTGGTTACTGTGGACCCTAAAAGGAGTTTGAGAAAATTAGGTATTGTGGTGAAGTTCTTATACACACACATCATTTTTAAATATATCATTTACTGAAATCTGATTAGAATTAAATTATCTTCTGTTTTTTTACACTTCTTACTATTTCTTAAAGGAAATTAAATTATTTCAAATTTCACAGATGATTTAGGGAGATCTTTGATGTTTGAATAGTTCTAAATTTCTTTAATTCACTTTCAGTTGTTTACACGATTAATTTATTTATTGCAAATGGCTTTTTAATTAAGCAGTAAAAACCCAGGGAAGTATGTAACTGGGGAAGGATAGGGAAGGTTCCAGTTTCCTTTTTTTATGTTCTTGGTGACATCTCACATATACCTACATGAGTCCTCTAGAAGACTGTTGAGTTCATTTACAGGAGTCTCTAGGTTAGTGAAAATGCCCCAATTGTATTCAGCGAGGATCAGAAAGTGAGATTCCTGTGAGTATAGTACAGTGCAGGGCTATTCAACTCCAGCCCTGAGGGCCACTCTCGTGAAAGCTTTAGATGCTTCCCTGCTCCAGAACACCTGATTCAAAGGATATTGATCCAGTAGCTTGTTGTCAAGTTCTGCATGATGACCAGTTGATTAGAGTCAGGTGTGTATAAGCACATAAACATCTAAAACCTGCAGGACAGTGGCTCTCAAGGGCTGGAGCTGAATAGCCACAGTATAGAGTTTCAATGTTTTAGTTATTCAACCTTTTGGGAGGTCTGGATATTCTTCATTATAAATTAGGTCTTTCACAGAATGATGCAGTTTCTAAGATCCTTCAGGTGGTTTAATTGTCTTGAAAGAGTTTCATAGAACATTGTATGGGTTGTGAAATTGCTCTTTCCAGCACTTTTTAAATAAATTCCCTCAACGTTCCCTTCAAAGTTTCAGAAGATGCCAGTTGTCCCTCATGTGGTTCAGGATCTTCAGGAATTTGTAGACCAAGATCTAAGGAATTTGTCCTGAGATGTTTGTGTGTAAACACGTTTCTCATCTTGCTGCCCAGTCTGACACGTTCAGATTTGTTGACCTTCTTGTGGGATTATAGACGAGCAGCTTACAAGCTTAACATCCTCCTTCTCTGTGTCTTCCTCTCTCTCTCTGTAGGGTCTCAGAGGATCAGTGACAGTGAATTTTCAGATTACGACTGTGAAGATGGCATCGGGGTGATATCAGGTAAATTATGCCCCATCGTAAATTGAATCATAAAATCAGGCCAAAAGATGTTCAGGTGAAATACGATATAAACTATATAAAATTTACATTATGTGTACAATATAAATTTGAACATGGTGCAGTGTTTTGAAAGTCATTCATTTGTATTTTTTAGTATAGTACAAAGACAATATTAGATGCTATTGGATTATTGTTTTAATCTATTATTGATTGATTGATTATTGGTGCAACAAGAAGTGTTTTGGTGTTGTTGTTCAGTTATAATTTGATGTGGTGCATAGCCATGTATGAAAAAGATAAATAGATAAAATAAATTTAATCATATTGGCAAGCATGACCATACATGGGAAATGTACACGTTTGTCAAGGAATGATGCATACAGATTGTGGAGAAAAAATATTTCCAGCCAGACGCCTTTGTGTGTAAAGGTCTTACTCATTTCAGCAAGACAATGCCAAACCACATGTTGCATGGCTCTAAAGTAAAAGTTAATGCTAAACCTGTCTGCCTTCAGATCAGACTTGTCACCCTCATTATGTAACAACAAATGCAAGAGGGGAGCAGCTGTGGAGCAGTAGGAAGAACGGGAAATGTTTGACTGTTTTTCAGGTCCCAAACACTGGCTGCCTTTTCCAGGAGCTAAAAGGTTCTCGCGGCCTCGGGTCTGCTGCATTTCCACAGGGTAGATTAGACAAATTAAGTCTGTTGACGAGTGTCGCTTTACCCTGTCTGCTCTCTGGAGTCTTGGCACTGCCACACTGAGCTGCTGTAAAACTAAGGAATCTGCTTTTAGCTGTATTAACAAGATCGGTCCATGTTATACACTGGGTTTTGGATGTTTTTATTTGTATCTTTAGAATATAAACACTGTAAAACAAATCAGAGGAACATTTTAATCCTCTGATTTTACTGTCTTGTCACATTCGGTGCAGCCTCTTGTTCTAGTTCGTTCCAGCCCTGCAGCCCGGGCTGCACAGTGTCTCCTCATTTATTTCCCACTCTGCAGAAGAATTTATTTAAAATGTTATACATTTCTACAAGGTTTTGGGTAGTTTTATTTAACTGTCAACCTCTGGTACTTGAGGGCGACTGTCCGACAGGTTTTAGATGTTTCCTACTTCATCACACCTGATTTAAATTAACAGGTTATTAACAGGCTTGTGCAGAGCTTAACAATCTTTGAGGAAAGCCATTTAATCTAAGTTTGATAACAACGGAAAACACTTAAAACCTGCAAGACCGCAGCCCTCAAAAACCAGAGTTTGACATCCCTTCTTTAGAGCCTATGTGAAGTGAACCAATCAGGAGTGAGTGTTTTATTTACCGTCACCTCATTCACTGTAGAATGCCCAAAATAAAATGTCTGCTTTTTTAGAGTCTAAACAACTCCTGTAGTTAAAGTGAACAGATTTAATGAACTATTGTGAATGTTTACTCTGACATGAGTGAGAAAGAAAGGTGGAAATAAAACTTCAGAAATACTGAGCCAATCAGACATATGTTTAGTGCTCATCCCACAGGGTAGGGGTAGCCTCAAAGATACTATCTTTTTTCAAGGGCACGTTTTTAGGGCTGCAAACTCTCCCCTCGAACACCTTTTTCCCTGCTGCCTTCATTAGGAATTAAGAGGCCTCATTCAAAGACTTGATGAAAAGCAGCAACAGTGTTGTTTAAAGAAGATGTGATGTATCACTGTGCTTAATGAAATAACCTTTTAAAATAAATTAGGGCATTTTACTGCCATCAGTCTTTTATTTTTTTTCATTTAGAGCAGGTTTTCTTGTTTTAACATTCACATACTCTGCAGTGACTCAAATTTGTGTTCTACTCTGTGCTTTTGTTGCTTTTACAAATGCCCTCTACCTTGACTAATTTTCTTTGCACTCAAAATTAATCTATGGACTTGTGAGACTTCGGCTTTTATATTATCAGTTTTATCTCTTGGGTTTCCATGGAAATTTCAGAAAATATGGTGTCAGATTTTCTGGAACACCTCACTTCCTCAGTGGTGTGTTTGTTCACTTCTCAAAGTGAGAAAAAATTGCTCCTTATGAAGAACAATGAGATACCTATTGGTGAAATGTGATGACAAACAGAAAATAAGGAATTTTGATGTGCAGCAGAGCAAATTTGGATGCAACTAGAAAATTATTGTGTTATCAGAGCTGTGAGGGAAAGCAGTACATTGATATAAAAATGCATAAAAAAAAGAGTCGTGTTTTTATTACCTTTAGAGCTACAGTAGGCATTTATATCTACAGATATTGTTGGTCCTTCTTTTCTAGCATCTCACATTGCCGTGATGATATAGAATACATTTGGGACAATCCAAATGCGGGCTCTTTAGCGGGCGCGGCCCTGTTTTTCCTCTTCCAAGGGCAGTTGAGATGGAAGGATGCAACCTCATCATACACATTGGCCATTGAAAAGTTCTCCCAGGGTTCTTCACAAATGCACTGTCCTGGAGTATGGAACTGGAAACCAGTGAATCAACTAATTTTTACTGGTGTGATAAACAGTCTCATTTTAGAAAATAATAGATAGAAATAAAAAATCTCTAATGATTGACGATTCAGCTCAGTTTGGTTTCTCTGTGTGCAGATTACAGACAGAATGGGCGGGACTTCCACAGCTCCACCCTCTCGGTGCCAGAACAGGTGGTATCTTCCAATCACCTCTCCCGATCTGACATGGTCAGGATGAGGTCACGGTCGCCAAGTCAGCCGCCTCCTCAAAGGTAAGCAGCAGTGGTTATTAATGAGATTTAGACCAGTTAGACTGAGATAAGTGGATATCAGAGAAGATGAGATGGTATGAACAGGTAGCTGCCCAGTGCAGACGAGATGCCATTATATAACAGTCTGAAAGAGTCAGCTGATTAAAGCTTTATACTTATTAACTTTTAAAATTCCCAGTTGCTAATTATCTTCTTAAATTACCCATCCCCTATCTCTTCTTTTGCATCTAAATTCTTGTGACCTCCGACCTTTGGTTGCCAGCGGTAACCCTCCTTACCCATTGTACCGGGAGGATGCTGTGCGATTGCTGCGAGGTTCAAAACTGAGTCGAGCGTTCTCTGACGCCAGTCAGTACAGCAGCCTCGATAGGTAACCATGGCAGCACATGGAAAAATACCTGACCTGGGTAACCCAGACAGCAGCTAGTCAGCATGCCGACTAGGTCTTATTTGTGAAAATACATAAAATGGGAATATATAAATCAGTTGAGGTATTGGGTATGATAATAGCTGCATTAACGGGTCTGAACCAGGACTCAGGTCTGGACTTGATGTAGTAATATTTTATAGATTCTATTCAGTAGTACTGTTAGTACCTCTGCGTTGCTACTTTTAGTTGTATCCAGTCAGAACTAGAAAATACTTGATGAATAACTGGTTTTAGTCTTGGTTGTGTTCCTTGTTGTGCCTCAAGACATAAAATAGTTTTTGTCCTTAGTACTTATTGTACTCCCACTTTTCCTTGAAGTTGTAGCACTGCTTTTACTTCATCTTGTAATAGTTCATTGACCTACTTTTTAAATATAATTGCAGCACAGTTTGTAATGACATTAGTGTAGTCTGTAGTACTGGCTATAGTAGAGCTGTTCTACTGAGCTGTTTCCCTCTTTCTATGTATTCAGGCGACCAATAAGGAGAATATCTGTGGCCACCTCTCTTGATTCCTATGACAGGTATTGCTACTGTGGCAATAAGAAATAATGTCATTATTAGTAGCCGTAATAGTAGTAGTGATTGTATCTGCAAAGTTAGAGTAACTTCATCTAATGTGGTTTCCTGTGTGTAAGACATTCTAATGGTCCACAACACACCTGGACAAACCATATGATGAATGGGAACTGTGAGGACTACAGGTGAGCACTGAGAGTTATGGGTAATGTAGTAAGGCTCAGATTTATCGAGTCTGGACTGGAGTGCTGACATATTTCTTTTCTTTAGTCAGGACTTCATCCCTGACTTCCCCTATGAGCCTGATGCTTACGATGAGGAACTACTGAGGTAAACAGGCAGCAAGATAGACAGATAGTTTCAGACGTAAATAGGAGTTGTAGATAAAGAGGACAAAAGTAGAGTATACTGTGAGTTGGTTATTTCTGTGTCTTGTTTTAGTGCTCTGCTCCTATTTGAGGTCTCAGTACATTCTGTGCTATTTTAATCCATCTCTACAGTCTAGTTGGTTTATGTTTTTTATTGATAAAAGTCCTCAAATAACTTTTCTTTCCTTCCTCCCATCCACTCTCATGGTAAGGTCTTCTTGCAAATGTAGAGCCAAATTCCAACAGGTTTCTTTGGTGCAGTGCCTTATACTTCTGATTTACAGACCTCCACAGGTGATGGCAGCCTGGTTGCCTGGATTATCCATCTAACTAGCCAATCCCACAGGTGAAGTGGTTTTCAAGGTGAGAGTGGATGACAGTTGTTATGGTAACGTGCAGATACAGCCGTGGGATGGACCGGAGGGATTACTACAGTCGCTCTCGCTCGGCCGACCAGCGAGCGATGGCTGACCGACGCATCTACACGCGCTCACACTCCACAGACCGAGCTGACTCTTTTCACCTGAGGTCTGGTCGTTCTGCCCCCCCCTCACCTGCCCTGATCAGGTGAACCTGCTGCCAACCGATCGAAAAGCTGCTCTGTCTCTGTGGTGTCTGCTGAGCATGGCGTTCATTCCTCAAAGACAAGTGTGAATTCTGAGTCACCACTAACAATGCCCGCTTTATCTTTACCCGTCCTCTTTGTTCTCATTATAGTGATATCACACCACTAACTTTTTATTTTTTCTTTTCTTGCATGTGTTTCACATCTGATCATATTAACTTTGCAGCATGTTGGCCGTGGTGTTTGCTGGTTATGTTGCATGAACTTGTTAAAAGATTTTGTCTTCTTTTTGAAATATGACTAAATCTGTATTACCACTGATTCTTTGCTCTCAAACTAAATTTTGGGCTTAGAAAGACTCCTTGAAGACTTTAGAGATGCAATCTGTAATACGTGAAGTAAGACAGCTAAATGTACAGTAGTTTGGAGATTTGACCCATTGAAGTCTTGTTGCTGACCTTCAGTGGTTCAGGTCTTACTTGGCTGCCATGATGCACAATTATACTGTGAAAACTAGTAGCAGAACAAATGTTTGTAGTTACAGGTCTAGTTTTTAGTCCAGGACTATAGAAAATGTGGCACCTCTTGTTGCTTCTCAGTGCCTGTGAGTGCAGATTATTTGAAGCTCAATTTTCAGATTTAAGGTGTTTTAGTTTCCTACAACAGCATGTCAGCTAGAACCAAAGTACCTTGAGTGACAGCACATGCAGTAGGAGCTCACTAAAATATTCCAAAAGTAGATACTTGGTTAAGTCAGTCCCTGTAACAATACAAGAAGACAGCTTATTTAGGTTTCAATCAACTCATGTGCTTTGAAAACTGGTTTGAAACTGAAACAAAAATCTACAATGAAAACCTTAAACTTCCATTTGTAAGAACTTGGACCACTTTGACTCCTGATTTCTGATCCTACTTCTTCATTTAAGGTTGGCAGTTTTATTTGTTTGTTTATTCATTCCTTAAATTTTTTTCACTCAAACAGGGCGAATGCCCGAGGGGGATCCGCCCTCACGAGTCCAACAGGAACGCCAATCTGCAGCCGCAGAGGACGGCAACTTCCCATTGTCCCGCCAAAAGGACCTCTAGACAGAAGTATGTATACTGGGGAAGTTGGGTACCCTGTCACATGAAGGTTTCAGCCAAACACTCAGCTGCTAGCACGACCCACATACAACATGTATAGTGCATCGGTTTTTCAAGTACCAAGGGATGCATTTCAAATGTTGATTTCCGTGTTCCCCAGAAGTGGGAATTAATATCTCCATTTTCATTTCATTTCATTGTACTGTAGATGCCCCTCTAGAGTTTATTTGGCCCTGCCAAGTTGGAGTATGAGCATGACAGTAGGGGTCATGGCAGCCTAACACTGAGTTGTGTTTTTCAGATGGAGAACCTCCTGACTCTGTACAGACAGGTACTGACTTTAAAAAAATTAATGCTGTTTACTTGCTTGGAACTAGAGCAGTTCTACGTATTTTCTGTAATTTCGTAAAACAGTGTAGTTTAGTAGCAGCATTCAGGTACATATTCATTACAAACTGCTGACTAGAGGTAACAGATTGGGACCTGTATAATAAGGAACTTCTTCAATGACATTATAGGTGATCTTCATACGTGACCTGTGCTTCTCCTAGAAGGCTTTGGAACCTCAGGTCCCAGTGACTAATATTGGCAACTTTAACATCAATCTTTTAAATTATAGTAATGACAAGTAGTCATTTAACTTGTTTAGCAACACCAACCTTTTTGTGCTGGGTATTCTCCAGCTTGTCTGAATTGTGGCGCCAAAAGGTTGAGTTTTAAGCCGACTTGAGGTTGAACCACCTATTAACCCGTTGCTTCAGTTTAGTGTCCTGAATAAACTAGTAATGTGATTGGTCAGTCTCTGAAGCTGGTCATGTGGGCATTCATTTTCTCATTGTGTGTTTTAATCCATGTCCCTGATCATTTTTTGTTTCCATTTTCTCTAAAACATTCTGCTGTCCATCAGTTTTGGCCATGCAAACTACAGGAGCACCAGCAACAACTGTAATCCCTCCTACCCACCATCATCATGTCCCTACCCCTATCCAAAATCAGGCCCTTCCTACTGTAAATCATCAACCGCCTCCACCTCCAGTTATACGAATCCAGGGGCCACCGCCTCCTGCATGCAATCACCCACCTCCTGCACCTGCACGTGCACCTGGACCCACACCTGCACGTGGACCCGCAGCTGCACCTGCACCCCCACCTGCACCTGCAGCCGTACAACCACCTGCACCCACATCTGCACCTGCACGTGCTCCTGCACCTTCACCTGCACCCGCCTCTGCACCTGCACCCGCCCCTGCACGTGCTCCTGCACCCGCACCCGCCCCTGCACGTGCTCCTGCACCCACACCTGCACCCGCATCCGCACCCGCGCCCGCATCCGCACCCGCACCTGCACCTGCATCTGCACCTGCACCCGCGCCCGCGCCCACACCCGCACCTACACCAGCTCCTGCACCCACACCTGCACCTGCACCCGCTCCTGTTGTAGTTCAGGACCCAGCTCCTGTTGTTCAGTCACAGCCACCTTCTGAACCCACCTTGCCCCCTGTACCTCCTCCAACACCTGTCCCAGCACCTACCCCTGCCCCTTCACAAGCCCCCTCACCAGCACCCTCACCAGCCCCACCCCCACAAACTCCAGGTGTGTACTTCTAAGCTGTGACATGTCTGTCCAGTTGGTGTAGACCAGGGTCACTCAACTCGGTCTCACGAGATTTTCGATGTTTCCTCCTCCAACACATCAGACTCTAAACAATGAGTCATTGTGCAGAGTGTCATAGGCCGTTGGATCCATTTAATTTGAGTCAGGTGTACTGGAGCAGAGAGACAATGAAAACCTGCTGGACTGCTACCCTTGTGGCACCGAACTGAGTAGCCCTGGTGTAGAACATTAGAGCCAGTAGCTAGTTACAATTCAATTAGGTACAGTATGTGTGTGTGTGTGTGTGTGTGTGTGTGTGTGTGTGTGTGTGTGTGTGTGTGTGTGTTTGCATGTTTGTGTGTGTCAGGCTTTTCTCACCATTAGTACAATTCATTCATTTATATGTTTGTGTTTGTTGCATCATCTTGACATCATCACATCACACCCACAATGATCAGATCCAGAGAGACGCTCAGCAACACCTGGAGGGACTAGAAAAGGCAAGTCCAATCTCAGGGTGATCTCACAGTTTTGTTCAGGAGATGGCTTGTTGTGTTGGTGTGGTTTATGATTAACCAAAAGGTGTGTAACCTGCTTGTTTAACTGGTTTGATATTAGATAGATCAACTGAACAGTCAGGGTGTCACTGTAGTCTGACCAATCAATCATGTCTATCTGAATGGTGCAGAGGTCAAATGGGAGGACCAACAGAAGAAAACACCAAATGGTATGGTACCACCTGTTAGTGACCCCCAAATTCACACAGGTAGTTTCTAGACTTGTGACCTGAGCATGTGATATTAGTTCTTGAATCTGCAGTGAAATGATGGCAAGAGGTCTTGGATTTAATTTAGTTATCTTAAAATGTTAATAATCTCTCTATCCAGACATTCACCCATCTTTCAAACCATCATTCACTGAATGATTGTAAGACTGTGCATTGTCACATAGTTATCAGTAGCTTATTTATTTTATTTTATTTATCAAACCTATGTTTAACCAGGAAATAAAATTCTTGAGATTTAAAAGAATTTTTCCAAGACTGTCATGGCCAGTGTGGGCTATACCTCAGATTTGCATTGATACACATTGCAATACAAGTCCTACATTTTTAAATAATATTAAAAAATAAATGCTGGCTGTATTGGTTAGGACTTTCATTTGTTGTTTCTTCAGTTTTAGATTATTAAAGTAGGAAAAATTCAAATTCATGGCGCATTTTTAAATAAAGCAACAAAACACCGAATATAAAACTGAACAAAACCATGAGGACATTTATGGTAACTACATAAATAAAACTGCTATACATTCAGAAGTCCTTCAAAAGAAATGTGATCTTGTCTTGTTTGGCCTTTTTTTTTTTTTATTTTTTTTTTTTACTAGAATGTGCGCTGTTGTGTTTGACTGCATTGCATAGTGAGTACAGTTTCTGTACATTTGTAGTCAAATGACTTAGTACCTATACTGACTTTCCCCCTAACCATCAGTGTATTCAGCTTTCTGTCCATCATTAATACATTGTGTGATTTGAAATCTGTAATTAATTTTTGTTGGGTTTTCTGTTGTTTTCATCCATCATAATCATTTGAAGGGGAGGTGTTATCAGCAAACAGAGAAGGTAGAGACTTGTTTTCTGCCTCATATTTTCTCTCTGAGCTGCTGTTTTGTGTCTTTCTAGTTATATTTGCCTCTAAAGATTGTTTTTCTGCTATCAGCAGATGTCACACTGGACATTGGTCCAGAAAATTTGAAACCTGATGTGTAATTTCATATGGTTTTTTCACACATTACTTAGTTTTCTTCTCTGTTTAATAGTTTATTTATTTATTTATTTATTGTCACTGATGACTCTTAATGTTGGTATTATGATGTGCATCTATCTTTTTGTGGCAGACGCATAATGACATTGTGTGTCATGTCTCTTTAGTTTATAGTAAGAGTGAAACAGGAGAACACTGCTGGGGATTTTAGCTCATTTTTTGAGGACACTATCCACGTGATTAACTGTGTTGATCATTCCCCCTGATGCATGATTCTTACATGTTCAACCTAATGTAAAAGTGTCTACTCGGGCTTTCCAACCATGTTTAATACAACACTAACTGGTATTATGAAAGAGATAATGAAAGATATGATATGAAAGAAATAATCAGCCAAACCCAAATGTCCTTACAGTTTATGCTTAAGTGTAAATACATCCCTAATGTGACAACAATATCCATAGTGCCAAACAACACTCTCTATCCAACCTCTGCTTAATATTGTAAAAACAAAAACAAAACAGAAGACTAACCCTCGTCTTGTTTTTCCACAGGTGTGTTGAAGGATCCCACAAAGGTGAACACACATCACAGGATTACATTATTTAACATGAAGTACTTGATTTTACATGCACCTGCTCATGTGTTCTTCTATCCTCTGTCTCCAGATGAGGGACAGTCTGTCCTTTAAATCATCAGATAGTGATATCAGCGATGTTTCAGCCATGTCCAACGCCTCTGACAACCGAACTGTCCGTAAGATCAGGTGAGAAAAAGGAACCAGTCACAGATGTTGGACCAGAAACTGAACACAGACCAGGCTGATGTAGGAAATACAGTTGATACACCCAAAAAACCAACACAATACACACACTGTCCCATCCTAGTTTAATTGAATCAATTTGTGTTGTTTTTGTGGAAGTAAACAGATAACTACCAGATAAGTAAATGCACATGAAGAGCTTTGTCTGTGCTCGTTAACGTCAACAGCACACACACCTCGCTCAGTATGCGCATCGATAACACTTTCCAATCTCACTTCCAGTAATCTATCAGTCATCCATTTTACAGTCTGATGTTGTTTTTGCACACTTCATGTTTGTGTTAGCATGTTTTGTATTTCATGTTGTTTGCATATCATTTATTTTACCACTTTTGCATGGTCATGTTCTGCTATATGTAATTTTCATTCTGCATGTTCTCTGTGGATGCTGCTGTTCTCTCGTCTTATTGGCTGAAACAGTCCTATGGAATCTGTGGAGGGTCAGTCAGTGGAGGCAGGTTCAGTGGAAGCTCAGGAACAAGGGGGGGCAGCAGAGGTTGCAGCCACTTTGCAGAAGAGCGAATCAGTGGACGAGCAAGTGGAGGAGGAGAAACCTGAGCCTTCAAAGTAAGACTGACCAGTGAGGTGTAACTGCAACTAGATTAGTTATTCAAGAAGTTGCACTGAGTGATGCTGAGCCTTTCTTCTGTGTACTGTTGTGATTTGGTTATTCCTCTTCCATCCATGTCCTCTTACCTTCAAGTGTTTGTTCATCCCCTCCAACTGATGTGATTGTTTTTGCACCTCTGTGTCCGGTGTGTTTATACCACACATCTTCAGGGTCCTGTACTACAAAGTAGTTAGTGGTTTAACTGGGTAAATCTAAATTCAGCGCTTGGTTTTTAGTGTCACAAAGTAGTTAAATTCACCCTAAGGCATATCACTTGTGGAACTTTTGCATTCCTCTAAGGGCCGGCCATCTTCATCATATTTCCTCTTCTTGCTCTCTGGCCTCACATATACTTTATAATGCCACAGCCACATTCCCTATATAATTTTCTTTTCTTTATATATTTCTCTTTTTCTTTGGTTAGTTGATAAAATAAATCTGAAATGGTCATTGAAAAGTGATGTGTCAGTCTGTGGTCGCTACCAAAGCATTACCAGACTGTTCTGCTCTGACGAAAGTCAGTTCACAGTGTGCACATGTGCAAGTCACTACATTGTCAAAAATCAGAAAGGTTCTGGTTTTAGCTCTGTCCATTTTACATAAATACACTCATATCCAGAGCAGGAGCCTTTACCCCCTCAAGGGAATTGAAATGTGAGTTTTTGCCCCTTTCTTGTGGGGTCTGACTGATGTAGTTGTACTTCTGTCCTCCTGAAGGGCAACACCAACCCCTGGAGCTCCTCTTACCAAGTCTTCTAGTGTCGGTGGTGAGATTTGCTCACTGGGGAGAAATGATGAAGATGATGACGACAAGAAGAGACGCTCAAGCTTCGGAGCAAGGATGATGGGAATGGTCGGACTGGGAAAAAAGAGTCAGAGCGCCTCCCAGCTCAATCCAGAGGGTCAGTCCTTGTTTAACCAATAAATGACGATGAAACCATAAAACCTGCTCAGGTCTTGGTTGATAGCAGTGTCTGACAAGAGTACATTTTAGGTTCTTCTACTGTTTATTTTAATAAGTATTACATTGAAACATTTTACAGTTTCACTCAATGGGGCCAATGGCGGAAATTGAAAATATACAGTTATCAGCTGGTATTTACAAAAAGAGAACCTGATTGATTAGCTGTTGAATAAACATTTAATGAGCTTGTGTCTGAATCCTGCTGAGATGTTGTGGAGACTTCTGCCTGAATATAAATAATCAGATTATGAATCCTATACAACCAGAGGAGGCATCGGGTCTGACTGGCTGATGAACCGCTTTAATATTTTTTACTTACTTTAGATGAATGCTTTCTGTCATCCCCAGCAGGCAGTGTGGAATTACTTTGGCCCATCAGCTGTACTTAATCACTTATTCTTCTCACTCTCGTTTTCCATTGGCATATGCAGAAGAGGAGAAGAAGAAGAAGGTGATAAGACTTCCTGTCCAGAGAAGTGTGGAGACAGGCTTGGCTGTTGAGTTTAAATCTAGATTCACTCGACAACCTAGTCGAGATCCAGATGCTGAGGACCCCAAACCCGGAGCGTAAGCATAGATTTTATTCCTGCTTACACTCCTCTTTTGACTGTGCCGCTCCTGTTTCTTTTGTCACTTTCAGTCCTATTTATTTAGATTTTTGTATTTTTTTACCATTCATTTTAACCTTTCTGTCCTTTAACCTTCTTCATATCTATCTCCAGCTCCATCCTTTAACTTAACTACAGTTAAATTATGTCTCAACTTTGCAATCGCCCCCTTATAATTTTTTTTCCATCAATGCCCCTTGATTCCTTTTTCTACTTTCACCCCCTTACTCTGGTCTCTCAATCTATAACTGCTCTTTTTACTATGTCACTCCCTCTTGGTCAAATTACTTTTCGTCTAGCACTCTTAATTAGCATTTGTCCCTCTTTTAGTCCATTACTTTTTAAAGTTCTACTTGATGTGTTTGTTGTATTTTTTCTTTTTTTGAATTAATTTCTTATGATTTAATTTTAAAGCGTGTTACGTTGAATATATTCTATCTAACTATGCCTATTTTTAACTTTTTCAACATACCACCAGTCTCATATTCCCAGGAGTGAAGTTGGCATCAGACAAACAGTTTACTGGCTTCTTAGAGGGATTAGGCCCCGCCCAGCTGGCTGGACGGCAGACCCTGGCTACGCCCCCCATGGGTAAGAATATACATTGGTATTTAATTTACATTATCACTCATTTTTTAAGGTCATAAATTTATGGTCTTGGAAATTGACTGGAAACATGGTTAACAACAAAAGCTACTTTTATGTGTTTAATCTTTTATCTTGTGTGATCAGGTGACATCCAGATTGGGATGGTCTACAGGAAGGAGCGTCTGGATGTGGAGGTGATTCGAGCCCGAGGTCTTGTGGGTAAACAAGGCAACAAGAACACTCCAGGTGAAAATACTTAAAAAACAAAAATATTAACTGTATATACTATTAACATTCATTTTGAAGATGATATAAATCTTATATTTATTTGGGAAAATAATTTGGAAAATAATAAAATATTGTTAATGAGAATTGTTACTCTGAAACTACACTGTTGTATAACTGTTATGTTTCACAGGAAACCAAAATTTCACCCAAATGAAAAATGTCTAAAACTGTGTTTAAAGTGTTTAATATGCTCAATGAGAAATGTATTATGTTAAAATACTGACTAAGTAAAGTGACCTTTTGTTCCTAACTATGAATCTTCATTGCTTAAAACTATAGTACACTTTGTTTTGCTTTTGTTTATTTTCCCGTGGTTGTAAAATAAATCAATTCTACAGTAATACAACTGCTTCATACCCACAACTGCTATATTTAAGTAAACCTAAGATAAATCCCACTACTACTTTTGTTATTTAGAAAAAGCAAGCTAGAGAAATGCAGGTGTTCTCTGTGTGTATTTTGCTAATACAGACTGTATTTTGCAGCTCCTTATGTTAAGGTGTATCTAATGGATAATGGAAAGTGTATATTGAAGAGAAGAACTCGCCTGGCAAGAAAAACTCTCGACCCTCTTTATCAGCAACAGCTGCAATTTGAAGAAAATCCTGAAGGAAAAGTGCTGCAGGTATATTACATACATTAACCTTTTCGACAAAAGTGGCGATCTGACCAACATACTCATACAGACACAATCAGATCTGTCAGTCAAACAGACTGGAAATGCCCACTCAAACAAACTCACATTAGAGAAAACTGAACAAAATCTCAGATTTTCTTACGTAAACATTATATTATTTAGATTGCAGACTTTTAAAAGTGTATTATAATTATATTAAAGATATGCTATTATGCTTATTAGTTGAGCAGTGATGTTGATTAGCTGACACAGAGTCATAGCCAGAGTCTGCATGAATCAGTATATCAGTAATTTATTTTACTGTGGAGTCAGTTTCAGTGAAAAATCCTGACAGCACCACTAGCTTTACTCTCCCTTCACATCTGCTACAATCAGTCTGCTCTTAAACTTGAAGTCATTTTGAACAATCAGTTTCACTCAGGTTTGCTTTGTTGCTTTGTTATTAACAACAAAAGCTTATCAATGATGTATGAAACACATATAACAAAAGACTGAGTTTACAGTTGGCTTACATATTTGGGAATTATATATATTGATAAAGTGGGTGTTGAAAAAGCCTTATCCAATTTGACAATGAAATCTGATTTTTCCCTAGGTGGCAATTGTAAGCTCTAATTTTCCACTTGCCAACAAATTGACTCATTTGTGTTTGAT
>CM047991.1:22238620-22251837 GCA_026261665.1 Melanotaenia duboulayi | reverse complement strand
TCTTTCTTTCTATCTTTCTTTCTTTCTTTTCTTCTTTCTTAAGCATATTTAACCTATTCATGTGAGGCTGTGCATTCATACACATGCAATGAACACGTGATAATTTAAGAACATGCCTATACACTCACATGTTCTATTACCACAACAACTGAACATCTGTTGTCTGGGAGTGCGGGATTTTCACTTTCTGGACAGCAGCTGGAGCTTCTCTCATCTGTTGTATTGTTCCTTTGAATTTGGTGGACACCCCCTAAAAGTGTCCATCTGCTGAAAAATACATGCAGGGAAGAGAGACTGTGGGGGTCACACCACTTTGGATAATTAAACGTCTGTGACTGCTGTCATAGATATGGGTGTAGTCTCAATAAAACTGAAAAAATGAACAGTTTTTTAAATTATATATTTATTCTGAGACTGGAATGGAGGTGTAAAGAAAATCTCCCCTTAATATTTGACTTCTTTTATAGCAAGCCCCTCTATGAAGGGATATTAAAATGGAGAATTTAAATTTTAGACAAGCAACACTTTAAAATGATGGGATAATGGGAACAAACACACACACAAAACAAAAGGAAACCACACTGTTCATTTCAATGGAAACTAGGCAAAAACTTAATTTACAGGAGAATTGAAAGAATGTAATTGAGAAGTGCAGAAAGAACTGATATAGGCTATTACAGAAGAAGAAATGAGAGAGGGGATTTTGAAATTAAGCTCCAATTTTGTACTTTTTTTAGGTCCTTACAAACAGGAATAGGAAACAATGATGGAACAATTTTGTAACCAATGGCAAAGTGCGTCACTGGAAACCGGCCAGTTGAAATCTTCTATGGCTTGCCAGGAATCTACAGACAAACAAGAAAATAGGGAAGCTGTTAGCAAATCAACTGAAACGCTGAGATGAGAGGCTAAAACGTACTGGAATTTTATTTTTTACACCTCAATATGAATGCCATCATGCTTCCTCCAGTTCTCCAGCTGCTCCCACATGATCTTTCCATTGTTTCTCTTATCTCGAGTCCTCAGATATGAGAGAGTGGTTGCACAGTGATGATCTTCCCTGAAAATCTTCTTTAACCCTGGAGTTAGAGATTTTACATGAGAATACTTCTCCAATATCTGGTCGTCCAGCTTCTTCCACCAAGATTTTGGTTTGAAGGGACTGCAGTAGAGATGTTGCCTCTCAACCAGCTGATCCTCCAACTTATCCAATATTTCCAAGTAAGGCTTTTCAAATTTGTGTTTTTCTTCTTCCTCTTCTGTGGGATTTTCAACTGTTTGGACTACACTTAACTGTATGACATCCACTTTGTTCATTAAGGTCCCGGTTTTAATAATCTGCTCCATCTCAGGCATCTTCTTCTTAGACTGATAGGTTTTCCACACTGAGACTAAAAGACAATACAAGAAAAAACATCAAAGAAAAACGAAGACATAGAACTACAAAAGATGAAGGGAGCAGGTCCATTCTGCAATCAGTGGTCCTAGCAATGTCAGGTGTGGTACTTTATAACTTACTACACCACATCTAAAATTTCAACTTCCAATAATTTCAAAAATTGAGCGGTTTATCAATTAGATAAAAACATTTTACTATTAGTCAAAGTCATTTGTCAGTCAGCATTAATTTCCTTTTGTGTCGCTGTTGTTTTTTCTGGAATATAAATAAACAAACCTCTTCCATGTCTGGATAAATGCAGGTGTGATTCTGTGGTGGAGCAGGTTCTACGAGACATGCTTTTTATATATGAAAGGTATTAAGAAGGAGAGCCTCCACCCAGTTTTTGTCCCTGCACTAATCTGAAGAATTACCAGAGAATAAAGCAACCACCAGGAGCAGTCAGAGTTGAATGAAAAAGTGCTGGAGTCTGATATGGAACCTTATTAAAATAGATAATTAACTATGTATACTGCACCATGCCTACCTCAGCTGAAAATCTCACAAAGTTGTCCATAAATACTTGAGTAAACCTGTTAAATCCAAAGATGAAACATAAGCTTTAACATATATCATGAAGGTAATCCTTTCTTTTCTGTTATTTAATGAGTTTATATCTACATCCTACAGCTGTTTTTATTGCTTATTTATTGTTTTCATTATGTTTGTTGTGTAGCTGTTAAACAGACTGAAGAGAGGATGAACCTGAACCATGACATCAATAAAAGAACTGGATGGAACTTACAGAAAGCAGCAGCTGCTTTTGCTACCACATACAGAAAGGGCTGCCACCCGCTTCCTCCTNTTATTTATTGTTTTCATTATGTTTGTTGTATAGTTGAAACAGACTGAAGAGCCGGATGGACCATGACATCAATAAAAGAACTGGTTGGAACTTACAGAGAGCAACCGCAACTGCTCCTGTTGCCGCCTTCCAGAGAAGGGACTGCCACCCGCCTCCTCCTCCTCCTGCCCCTTGTCCTACCTCCTCCTCAGTGTTTCTGTTGCCGCTCATGTTTGCTCTGCAAAGAATCTTATGACCCCTAGTGGAAAATAAAAACAACAGACTAATGAGATAAACTACACGATGTAGAAGCATCTTAATTACCGGTACTATGTTCATATACAAATATCTAATTTGATTAAGATAATTTTGGTTAGAGATTTAAACAAATGCTGAAATGTTTACATGGACTCAAATTAAATATATCTGATATGTTCTGTGTTTATGTAAAGCAGATCAAGTCGCTGTGGATGAAATCTAAAATTATAGCAATTTTAACTGAATTTAGATCAAATGATGACATTCACCATGTGTTTCTTAACTCTTCTAAGGTCACCCAGCAAGTTTCTTTAGTTCTGCTTCCAACCCGTTGGAAACTCATTGCATAACCCAGNCACCCAGCAAGTTTCTTTAGTTCTGCTTCAGCCCAGTTTTAACCCGTTGGAAACTCATTGCATAACCCGAAGCCTTGGTTTGAAAATGTAAAGGAAGTGCATTTCTATTTCAGTCAGAGCAAAGCAATCGATAAAACATCTGATTTAAAAGTAATTTAAATCTGATCAGATGCGTGGGGTATGACTTTAAAAGGCATTTTAATTCTGATTAGTGTGTTAATCTGATTAAAACTGGTCCATACAATACAACTACAGACGACAAAAGTGTCCTAGACCATACCAAAACAAATAATTTTAATCATTATTAATCATTATTAGAGTTATTAATATTATTACCTAGTTTTGTTTAATATTACCACTTAACACCTTTATAGGTCATGCTGATAAAAATAGCAGTAGAAGTTAAACTTTACTGTTAACTGGATTAAACTCAGTTCAGCTCAGTTTACATCTGAATTCCTCATGTAATTATATAAAATGTTTACAAATCACTTACTTTTCCAGGTTGCTGTACTGACAGTCTAAAGCTTGTCCGTCTCTCTGTTGGTTCTACTGGAATATGATGATCTAACTAATAAATCTTCCTAATCTTTCCCCTTTTGGTCCAGTGAAAATGAAAGTCAGAAGCTGTTATATGGTGAAACAGGTTTTACAAGGGATGCTTTTTATAGGTGGGGTGAAAGGGGTGAGTGCATGACATTTAATGATTCGTTGAGAAGACAGAGCTATATTCAATCTGGCTGCTGGTGATCACCTGTTAGTGTTGCCATGCCACCACATTTTTATCAGAATTTTTATTTTTTACGTTATTACGTTCTTGATCAGAAGGCAGCATTTGAATATACAGCTTACATGAGTAATTTGAGTGTTTACATTTTATGAAGAGGATGTAAAAGTTGTAATAGTATCAGATGTGATGGCTGTGCCCAGTTAGTTTTCCTGGCATGCTAAATAAACACGGATAAAATATCAGATTGGACTCAAAGTTATTATTTTTACCATTGAAGTCTTTGTGTGATAGTGCTTAAAGGCATACATAAAACAATCACTCATGAAAAAACACCACTGGCTTTTTGTTTTTACAGATTTAGCTGAATTTACATGTCATTTACATGTGCTTCCTATTTCCCAGTCTGTGCCCTTAACAAGAAATTCTTTAGACCTGCCCCTGATACTTTTATATATGAAAAGGTATTAAGAAGCAAAACCTCCAATCAGTTTTTGTTGCTGCGTTTATGTGCAGAATTACCAGAGATTAAAGCAACAACTAAGACTAGTCAGTCACCAGGGCTGAATGAAAAATGCCAGAGTTAAATATGGATCTTGATTGGCATGAATTATTAGCTACACTGGGCCATGCTTATCTGCAAATCTTCAAACAAATCTATTCATAACTTTTAGAGTAAACCTGCTAAAAAGAAAAAAAAAAAAACACAAACTTAGAATTCACATAACCTGATCATCTTTAGCCTTAACATTTCAACAATTAGAGGTTGTAATTAACCAGCTTTGTGTTCATTTTTAAGCTGCAGAGTAATTTTGAAACATGTACAAACATAAAGACTAATATGGCATATAAGGCAAAAGTGTTTATAATTATGAGAAGCTTGAATGAATTATTCTCTTAATGATTTTAATTAAATGTCAGCAATCTCCAGTTAATGTTGTGGTTGTTTCTCAGACAGTTACTTGACCTCATTTTAACTGATATATGATACGATATGGTACAAAGTTGGGATTCTTTACAGTTCTCCATATATTTTACAGGTCTCCAGAAAACAGTTCACAATGATAATTAAAATTCCATTAATTCAGTTTTAAACTTAGACAGTTGCTCTTTAAATTGGTCGCCTTCAGTGTTGGAACAGTTAAGTCAGGATGCACAAAGGTGGCAGGAAACGTCTTTATTGCTCAGCGAATTTTAGACAAACAAAATAACATTTAAGATTCTGCTGCCCATTAATGTCGCTGTTCTGATGTCCAATCGGAAACTGATGGATGAATATATTTATCAGAGGCTCAGCAGGCCGAACAACCACAATATTCACATTCGGCTCCCTCTGAACTCCACTTGCTGGTGTGAAAGGGGTCACTGTGATGTCACAATGTTCTCCAGTCAGAGTTCATCCATATTTGTCTTTTACTGGACAGGATCGTCTGAAGCGATAAAATTACAACTACCGAGACACCGCTGCTGATGAGGATGATGAAGACAACGATGAAGATGAGGCAGGATTTCCTATGTATCTATGCAGGAACTGGTCCAGGCTGAAGACTGTGCCCCAGCCAATAGCAGGGTTCATACTGATGAAGTCGTCCAGGTTCATCTGACACTCTGAGGAGCAAACACATTACTGCGTGATGACATCATCTTGTCTTCATATGGCATAAATCAGACATCTTCACAGGGGGGACTTTTTACCTGCTGTGCGTATTTGGGGGTAGGAGGGCGGGGGCATCTTCCAGGTTCCGTCAGAGTTCCTCATGTGAGATCGATCGGATGCAAAGTTCAATAGGAAGCTATCTGCAGGAATCACTCGCAACTTCCTGTCACAGACACAGACAGGCGTTACTGTGATGTCATCTGTAATACCCACCCATGTTGCCTTTGGTGCTCAGTATTTTTACCTGTGAAACTCAGGTCTGATGAAGCGGTCAGAGCGTAAAGCCTGGGCGGCGTACAGTCGCAGACTGCAGGGAAACGGCAGCTGAGAGTCTAGATCATAAACCAGAGAGTCTGACTGAAGACCCACCTGGATCAGAACCACATGGTAGTCCTAAACACACAATGGCACAAACAAAGGTGTCATAATGACATCGGTACAGTTGGTAACAAACATGCAGGAAAAGTACCGACCCAGATGACTGGCTGGTCTCCATGGCCGGACTTCTGTTTCCAAAGAGGAACCTGGTGGAAAACAAAGAACATCCTATAAAAACCAGATGGGTGCTCTTTGGAAGCCATTTTGAAGAATACTACTGCATGTGTTGATGCTTCATAGAACATACAAGATATTTTGCAGAATCTGTAGATGGTTCATAAAACCTCTAAAAAAGTTTTCAGAGGTAGAGTTCTGTCTTATGAAACCTATGATTTTTTGTGCTTTGTTTCATAGAAAAGCAGATGAACCTGCAGATGTTGTACAGATTTAAAACTGCTATGATTTAGACAAGTAAACTTTTTTTTTTAAACCCTAATTTCAAACCTGTTTTCCCGTGTATTCTCACCATTCGCTTGTCATTAGAGATGAAGACTACGCACAGCTGTTCCAGTGGAGCCGTTCTCTCTGTTCTGACATACTCACAGAGCTTCCAAACATTTTCTTCACTGCAGAGCAAGCATAGATAGTATAAGCAACAATGAGGATGTGGCTGCATAATGCAACTCTTCTTCTCAGATCTGATAATAAAAAGGTGCTGAAGATAAGCAAACGCAGACCTAACACCATTATAGCATCTGATCAAGTTTTTATTGTTAGCAAAGATGAGTTAGTTCAAGCAAAAAGACAATGACAAATGGCATTCTCAATTCTTCCAACAAATTCATATGATGTATTCCATGTGACTTTCAGACATCTTCCAGTGCTGACTGCTCGTGTTTTTCTTAATATTCGTCCAACTTTTGATGTTTTACTGTGCCAATAGGGCGGAAGGCTATGTAAACATGACAGAAATGTTCGGAGGGAAAAGGAATACTTTTCCTTGTGCCTGTCGAGCCTGTTAATACAGACTTTCTTGAACTGAATGGAATTACAACCCCTTGAATAATAAGGTTGATTTTCTCAACCAGCCAGTCTGTCAGGTGGTACTTTTTGCCGCACAAACAAATTTCAACTATGTCTTTGCGTAAAAGGGTGCAATGCCAACTATTTCGTAGATAATTTAGGGCATTATCAACCTGGCCTTTAATGTTTTAGAGCGATCCTGGTGTTCATATTCTGTTTTATTAATAATTAAAGTAACAGACAGACTTATTAATAATGATAAAACAGTGTTTATAAGACTCCTGACATAAGTTCTTCTAAACTTGATCAGATAATAAATTCTGCAAATAAAGAGTTAAAAACAGTAGATTCCACTTAAATATGGTCAGTTTATAAATATAACATTTCAGATTCGATAAGTAGACATTTTTAACATTTACAAATTCAGCTTACTGCTTGAGCTGTTTATAAAACGGTGGTACTTTCAAGTATGGATCAGCAGATCACCTACATTTGTTGCTTTTGAGATCTGGAAATATTAATTAATGCATATTAATGTGTTGGCGAACTACAAAAAAAAATCCCACCTNTTAATGTGTTGGCGAACTACAAAAAAAAAAAAATCCCACCAATAAACTGTAATGCTGTATGTCTGAGTGCATGTCTGTGCAGCATAAAAGCTGAGTTTCCGGCCGTATTTACCAGTAACAGCTGGTATAAACACAATTTTCGGGTCTCGGTGTGATTTTATCTTCTTCCGTCATGATTTGGAGTCACATTGAAAACGCTCCGCTCCGGAAATGTGTCCGTGACGTCACATCCACGCTGTCAAATTAAAAGCCCTGAGATCAAGTCTAAACAAAATATTTATTTATATGACAGGTTTTTTTGTACACGACTTTTAATTATTATGATGAAATTCAATTTAAGTTTATTAGATATGAATTTAGACTATCTCTAAAGCAAAACGCAATTAAAAACTAAAAGCTGGTACATTTTTTTCCATTTAGATCACAAACGTGACCAAAACAAACAAAAAATAAACTAACAAAAACATAAAAGTAGGTCCCATGCTTGATATATGAGCAAAAGCACTCACATTTATGTCTGGTACTGGCCATCATGGCAGACACTGAATGACTAAATGTGTGGAGCACTGATCATACTCTTTAATCACAAAGTCAACAACATAAAAAATGCACTCTGATGATGATTAAAACCTCAATTTCTTTCTTTTTGCAGTTTCAAACTCACCAGAACACATAGTAGTAGTAAGAAAGTAAAACTTTATTGGAACCAAACAGGGAAACAAAACACTACAGGAAATTTCATCCTCGCTGTAGTGAAGAACAGTCTGCAAATTCCCAACAAACACCACTGGCAGGTTGCTGGGATATTACTGGCATGCTGACTCAGCCATTTGGACCCACATACAGATGGAGTTAGCCGTTTCCCTCAGTACGCAACCACAAAACGCCAGCTGCTGGTGGCCAGGCAGCTTGTTAGGTGAAGAGACGGATGGTGGCATCAGCTCCGGAGGAAAAGATCCAAGGTTGTGTGGGATGAAACTTCACATCCAGAACACCAAGGTCATGAGTGATCGCGTGGCCTCTGAGGACTTTAACTGGGACTATCAGCGGGTTTTGCAGCAGGTCACTGAAAAGGAGAGGGGAGAAATTAGCTTTTTAATTTATTTTTGGAAGAATAGCTTATCATTCAGTATTATTGTGTGTATTTGTGAGCATTACTTGTAAACAGTTCCATGACAGACGATAACTGATCCATCATCAGATGCCGAGGCAAACAGCGGGTAAGTTCTGTGATAGGCTACACTCCTCACGGCCTTCTTATGGTGTCTGAAGTAGGAAAGTGATCAATAACATCAATATGATCAACATTTGAACAAAAATATACTGTTGAGTTACATATAAGCAACTAACAGGTGCGTACCGTAGAATCTTGTATGGTTTTGTTGAGAGATCGAGGTCGAACCAGCTCAGCCTGCAGTCATAGCTCCCACTGATCACATGATCACCTGCAGACATTCAGGTGAGACAGGTTCCATCATCCAGTAATCACAAAATCACATCAAAAAGGTTGCACTGGATAAGTTTCTGTGAGGAGCTGACATTTCCCTGGATCTACTCACCCCCTGGGTGCACGGCTATGCTGGAGATCCACTTGGAGTTGGCTTGTAGTTTTTTGGTCATTTCCTGTTTGACAAGATTGTAGATCCTAACAGAGCGCTGTGTTGCTACAAAGAAATAAGGCCTGATAGGGTGGAAGGACACGGACTGAACTAGACCTTTGTTTTTCCTGAAAGGGTTCTGGCTCCGCCTTCGGCTCACTTGGTGGATAAACACCTGTAAGTGGCTTGAATGGTCCGGCATCACCGATGCTAGGTAGTCTCCTTTAGCATGCCATGTCACCTGGTGAACAGCCTGTGTGGAAAAACAAAAGCAGTTACTTTCACTCTAAGAATCCAGTATTCAGCCATTCCTTTAATACTCCCATTTAATTTAATTTAAGGTCAGTCAGGTGGATTTACTCACTTTGGGATGTTGGATTTTGATGCGGACCCCCTGGTTTAGCTCCTCCCCCTCAACCTCTGACCAGACAACAGGTTCTGACCCTTCTGATGGCCCCTCCTCCTGCTGACTGGTAAGGAGTCGCTCTGATGCAGAGATGACCTGTCTGTCTGCCAGAGAGGGAGACAGGATCAAGACTACAGAGTCCCTGAAAAGCAGAGAAAGACAGGATGTGAGTAAAAGGGAGACAAGCAGACTGCCTTTGCAACTTGTCTGTCTGCATTTAAGAGACATTTAGTCATACAGGTAGGGTTATAGGTAGGTCCTTACAGAGCAACAGCCAGAAGGCAGACAGATTGGTTGGGGTTCCATGCGATACTCTTAACGGCTCCGCCCACTTGAACAGTCTTCATACATCGAGACGAACACACCTCCCAGAATTTGACAGAGCCATCATCACTACCTGTAAACACAGCAAATGTATGGAGCAGACATTTTACAATGTAACCACTGACAACTTATCTTTATCGACTGACGCCAGATCCCAGACTGAAACATCCCCTTTGATAATCACATCCTTAACTTGGTGTAGAATTTATGCTGCCTGTGATCTACTTTCATTTTCCTCAGAGTTAAATCCTGGACAAGGTAGAATTTAAAAATCAAAGACTACCATCTGAGGTGGGATTTCTGTCCTAACAGCCTGCTTCACCTGAACCCAGTGGTGCCTTATTCGGACTTGTGTACTAGCTGTGAATTGTTACAGGTGATAACAAATAAATAAAACAAATAAAAGGCCTAGATGTGGATCATCTGACTTTCTTCATACATTCTCCGAGGTGGACATGGAGAACCAGGAGTCTTCTACTGTAATGCAATCAGTACAGTCTTGTACTATTAAGGTTAATATTTGCCTTTGTGCAATGACTCAAGATCCACCAGGAACATTTGCAGAAATGTCACCACAAACACTTTGATCCACATAACTGAAGTAAAACAAATGTTGGATGATGTTTTTACCCGATGCAAGCCACTGTCCTGATGGAGACACACTGATGGAACGAACAAAACCACTGTGACCTCGGTACACCTAAACACGAAGGTAAACACAGGTAGAAAGAAAAAGAGAAGATGGTGACAATGTGAAACCATATGACTGCTGGAAGTAGTGTTTTTTTATGAATGCTCGCTTTTACCAGAGACTGTGTTGTTGGAAACGGCTGTAGGTCTTTTGGTTTGGGAAGCTTGGGAATTAGATCCTCTGGATTCACATTAACCTACAAGTACACACAGAGTAAGTCGCGGTCCAGTGTTAAAAATACAGCGCAACCTGCTGAATGGTTGAGTAACTACTGATAGTTACCCTCATCTTCCTCTGTCGTGGACACAAATAGAGGTCGAGGCAGCGCTCAAACCTCTCATGGATAAACCGAGGAAATGCTGGAACCTGACGGAGGTTTGAGAACTTCTTGGGAACAAACTGCAACTTCCTGTCTGACGGATCCTGCTGCTCCCATAGAGCGCGCTGTAGAGAATCAAAATAATAATAAAAAGGAGTGACAGTTTGTTTAACCTCAGAGTTCAGTTTACTCTTCAAATTGCAACAAACGAGGAATCTAGATGACACACCTCCTCATCTGTGAATAGGTATTCAGGTGGAGGGTTATATGATTCTTCATGACCTGGAAGACGGATTTTGGGAGCAGGCAAGTGCATCCTATGTTTGGCCAAAAGAGAAGAGTCTTCATTGGCCCACAGGTCATAGTAGTGCTCTTTGCTGTCATCCTTTACCCGCCGAGGTTTGATCCAACCCATCTTGATAGCGTGTACCAGTTTAGAAACCTGAAAGCAGGTGAGGGACACAGAGTCAGAAAGGTAGAGACAGGTAAAAACAAAAATAATAAAGAGGCTTCTGTGTGTGTTTTAACCTTCTCCTTCTCAATCAGTGATGGGATGAAGCTGCGTTTGTCTGCGGGTCTATTGGTGACTGGATGAATCATTACATCTTTAGTGAAGAACTCCACGGACGGCTGAGGAAGAGGAGGAGCAAAACTCAGCAACAGTGAAAAAGTTCATATTCAATGCAGCTGATGATTTAACGCCTGATGTTTGGTAGTGTACCGAGGTGTCCAGTGATTATACCTGGTACTCATTAAAGTTGAGGTCTCCAAACTGGCCCTTCTGCAGACGATTCACCAGCTCCACCTGCTCGTCTGACAGCACCACATCAGTTGCCGTCTGCTTGTCATGAACCGTTCTCCTGCAGACAAAACCTCATCAATATCGCTAGCATCCCCGTTCAAAACCAGATAGGGGACAGCATTATGCTAGCTAGCTCACCAGTAGTCAGGATTCTCCATTTTGTCCAAAAACTCATCAAGTTCATCCTTGTTTCTGATTGGCTTATAGATCTTCTTCCCATCTAGATCATAGCCAATGTGAGGGAAGTCTTTGTACCACTCCATAGGAATGTTCCCCACTGTGTTCCTGATGTCCTTTAGAAAAATAAACAGTTTTCAACAAACAAAAGGCGGGGAAAAGATGGCAGAAGACAACCTAAACAACAAGGTGAGAAAGAACATCCCACCAACTCTGTACAGCCTGACAGAACATCTACAAGGAAACACAACCTGTCACACCTTAAAAACAGATTACTCCGATCACAGAACCTGGCAGAATATTAACAGAAATTACAAGAGACCACGTGAGAACCTGACAGAACATGGGCAGGCGTTGACATGAGAAAGCACATACGAAAACCATGAGAAACCTGAGGGAAGACACACACCTCTTCATCTGAAGTGTCGTGTTCATACTCGTCTTCTTTCTTTTCTTTTCCTTCAATCTCTCCTCCCTCCTTCTTCTTGTTCTTCTTCACAGCTATCTGCAAGTAAAACAGCATTCATGCACCATGAAGGACGCATACATCTATAGATGAGTCACGACAAGTCAGTCAACTGATACAAACATTAAGTACTACCTGACTTTCTCCATCATTATCATTATCATCGTCATCATCATCATCATCAAGCGATCCTTCTTCCTTCTCTTCTTCTTCCTCGTCCTCATCCTCTGAATCACTCCCGGAATCCTCCAGTCCTGAGTAGACGCTGTCCTCGCTGTCAGACAGATCATCATCCTCACCTTTCTCAGCAGGTTTGTTGCTGAAGAACTGAGGAAGACAGACATGTCACAAAGGAACCATTGACTCCAGTCCAGTTACAAATACACTGCAAATCAAGAGTTATCTTAAGAAACAGCACATGTGCTGAACTGGTCATAAACATGTTCTAATTTTTAAAGGAGATTAACTAAATATGTGACGCTTCCCAGTGTATCAGAGTTGGATACAAGCACTAGCATTTTTCAACTCTATTGGAGAAAAAAAAGAAATCAATGCTGCACTGATAACAATGTCGCTGTTAGCAAAATAATATATTTTTGTTAATGTTAGCAGAGNACAATGTCGCTGTTAGCAAAATAATATATATATTTTTGTTAATGTTAGCAGAATTAATATCAGCTTCAGCACCCTGAATATCATGCATACATTGTGTATGTGCAGTATCAGGCATTGTGATCACAGGGTTTATAGCGGGATAGTACCAGATAATGCCAGCTAATATTAGCGTGTCTATTAAGTCTATTTGAGGTTGTCATGTCTCCATTCAGAATCCCAATATGGTCTCAATTTTAGGGAAAGCTGTTTGTCCCGTGCCTTAATAACCCCGTATAGATGACTGGAAGCAGGCTGAACTGCTGCTCAGTTCGACTCTCTCTGTGTTGTCACTTGGAGAAAATGTCACTTTTTTAATGCTTTTAAAAAGCAGCGTGTTTGACCCTGCCTTCTCCATGTTAGCTTGTTAACAGCTAACTGCCAGCTCCTTACTAGTTCATTCAGTTCACTCAGTCACCCCCTCCTCTGTTTCAGTTAGCCAGCATGTGTCTCACCTGATCCTGATCCGCTTCGTCTTCCTCGTTACTCCTCTTTTTCTGGGTTTTCTCTCGTACTTTCTTCATCCCTGCTCTCAGTTCGATATTTTGCACGTTTTCTCTACTCCCCTCCATTTAACCACGTGGGAAATTTGCGAGGTCAGAGGCAACGACTTACAGCCAGAGGAGTTTGCTGCTGGTGCCGCCTTCTGGCCA
>CM047991.1:22207311-22232272 GCA_026261665.1 Melanotaenia duboulayi | reverse complement strand
TATATATATATATATGCAGTGCTAACAAGGTAGCTGCCACCTTCAATAATAATAAATCTCTCTCTTTGCAGCTGATCCAGTTTTTGGTGTCCCTTGTCCAGACCAATAGGATCATGGGAGTCAAGCGGAAGATGCAAGTTTTACTACTAACACACAAAACCACACACTTGTACCTAAAGCCCAGATTAGGCAGGCATTCAGAGGTTTACTCAGCAAGTGCCTTGAATCATTTTAACACATATGAAAGTACAGTTCTCTTCCACACTGTGGTAAATTTTCAAGTGTCAATTAGTCACTTTCATCTTCTCCTACTTCCCTCTTTTCTTCTGTATAGAAAGCCAGAGACCTTTTGCAAAATATGATCTTGTCTTGTTCCATTATTTGATTCAGTATTTTTTTTTCTTTGCTTGTAGTCCTCTGATGCTCAATGACTCCACCTCTACCCACTCTATGCCTAAATACAGCCGGCCCTTCACATTGGAGCATCTGCAGGTAATTAGTCTAATTTTTCTTCTACACTTTTCAGATAATACTATTGATTTAGATCAGTTGACTGTAGTAGGGAACGCTGCACCTGACATTCATCATCACTTCTGTTTTTGATTTACTGGTGACCTCTCATTAACTGTTCAACAGCAAACTGTGGTTTACTTATTACACCTCTGCACATTGACCCGAGCATGTTTAAAACACATGGCATGATGCGTTTGGTGACTATGATCAATGATTGGTGGTCAGTGAGTCCTGCTTAACCACAGTCTTGACTCTTCAGTCTGCAGCCAGCCTATTCCCAGCTGACTCCCCCCTGAATTCTGGGCCGATCATCTCTGACATTACAGAGGTTTCCACATCCACCCCAGATGGTGAAATCTGTGATTGGACTGACCCGGGGTGAGAACCAGCCAGATCCGTCTTTATTAGTCAGCGAATAATTGAACAATCAGAAATTTCTAATACAGCCTCATATTCCTGCAGAGAAAGCCAGTCAGTTGGTATTAAAGAAGAGCCGCCCAGTCCTGAAGTGGAGGTGTGTCCTGTTTTGGAGGATGAGTCTCCAAATGTAGAAACCCCCTTCTCCCCGACCACTTTCATCAACTCCATCCTTCAGGATGAGATACAGCCAGCACCAGTTACGTCCACCACCACTACCACCGCCTCCACCACTGCCACCCCAGCAGGTATACTTTACATTATGTGGTTTGGAGCTGTGTGATAAAAAAAAAAAACAAAACAAAAAAAACACCCACTTTCTCTGTTTAACAACAGTCTTTCTTTTCTGTAGCCACCTCCATTGTTGTGATGAGCCCATCTTCTACTGGGTCCCTCCCGTCAGCCCCAGTCAGCCAATCACCTGACCCTGTTGCCACCCCAAACTCTGCCTCAGCCTCCATCCCCACCACACTTCTACAGAAATGTCAAACCATCGCCTGCATTGACAGGTAAGTGTGCAGTCAGGGTGACAGCAGGCTCTACTGGTGGCCCCTTCTTCTGCTGCTACTGCTAGCAACCGCTGTTTGCCAACGTAAGAACTGAAACACCATCTTACTCAACAACTACTCAGTGTCTGCCTGAGCAAATACCCAAGAACAATCTAAACAACTACCCCAACACCTGATTACAACAGTCCATTAGCTGCCTTCCAGCTGGCAACAAATTTCAAACAACTTCTCTGTACTTGCCAGCTCCTGCCTTGTCAGCTGACTAATATATTCCTGCTCTTTTTACACATCACAACATCCAATATTACACTAGAATGCACTGCTGCCTTTTGTATCCTGTGTGATTGATTAAATGCTTTGTTATGAAACATTCAGATGTTTCAGTATTTGTTACATTTCTTTTTAGATGAAAGTCCTGTTAAAGGACACTTGTTTTATTAAATCCCTTGTGCTTCCCCCAGATTCCTCCTTCCTCCCTCTGCAGGTGGACTCTCACCTGAAGTTTGGCGGGTCATATCAACACAACCTGACAAGTGAATTTTTAAATGATTAGTTTAGACTGTATGTAAAAGATGGACGTATCCTCTTGGTCTAAAACATAAAACCGATACTATAAACTTGTTTTTTTTTATTATTACAATTAGAGGGTGACTCCTCTGGACATTAAATATAGTGGGATTGTAAACAAGATCAGGTAGCTTACCAGTCAGCAAATTAAATAAAAACCAACAACTTTATTTCTGATTTTTACCTCAATAAACAGTTTTCTTGTTGATTTATGGTCAGTTTTAGAAATGTTTCAGTACACAGTACTCTAGACGATAAAGTTATGTATGCTTTGAGGTGGTTCTATTTTGTGATTAACTTTTGTTTATCTTATAATGTCTTCAGATTCTTGTTTGTTTTGTTACAAAAATATTAAATTTGAGACTTCAGAGCGTCGTTCTCCAAACCTGAGTAACATCATGGTGGCTACGTCCTTTTTTTATATATAGTCTATCATGATTAAAGACATTTAAGATAGAAGCTTGCTTATATCTCTGGTGGCGTTCTACATTTTTTCTTGTCATCCTGCTACAAGACCAGATCAACGATGGTCTGTTGTGACTCCAGATCAAACCATTGCAGAAAATAGTCCCCAGTCGCTTTTATTTTAATGACACATGACTAAAAACTACAGTTGCCAGGTCATTTTTTATTTTTATTTATTTTTTTAAGGCAGACTTTTTATGTAATTAAAACATGTTCATACCTGCGCTTACATAACTGGACATTAACCACACTCTCAGAGCTAAAGGTCCTGCTGCATCTCCTCTATACCTGCTTCTAAGTATAGTTTTCTAATGTAAGATGATGTAGAACGTTATAGAAAGAAAGAAATAAAGTACAATGGAAACTGCGCTGCAGTGAGAGACAATGTTGGTTTTGGTCCATGTGGACAAAAAGAAAAATGTAGAATAACACCAGACTGATGATGTTGACTCACAGAAAACTTTCTCTGCTATTTTCTTTCTTTCAGGTGTGAACTTTCTGATCATGTTGACAGCATTGACAGCAGCTTGGAAAACCTACAGACTATTTTGAACTCACAAACCTTCTCCTTCGACACATCTCCACTAATGGAAGTCAGTCTAGCTGTGTTTCATACATGTGTATATCAGCTATTGATTGTTATTGTGTGGATCTTTATGTTAACGCTTTATCTATGCTTAGTTTTTCAGTTCGTCCAGTCCCTCCGCAGAGTTTGACCTTGAAAGTTTGGACACTGTGAGTTTAATAACACTCAATGTTCACTTTCTTTCCTGATCATTATTACAGTAAGAAGAGTTAACCTGTCTGTTACGGGTTTAGGTAGGGGTGCACCAATACCACATTTTTCAAACCAACCATTTCAAACATATATTCGAGTACTTGCTGGTACTGAGTACCGATATAATTATGAATAAATCTCTTTACAGTTAACTGGTAAGGAGAGTGGACCAGAATGTCAGATGCAACGACTGAGTGGTTAATTGTGGTTAATCAAACGGGTCATCCTGCAGCCATCCTCTAAAAGTTAGGCTTTGAAAAGTGTCAGGATTTTCAGAAATAAGGAAGATTAAGTGGTTTTTGGTGGATTATGCTAACAGCTCTGATAAGGCAGCTACATGCCCCAAATCAGCTTCTCTTGTCAAGATAATGCCAAATTCAGATTTTTTTTTTAAGTAGCACCCATAATAACTTTGTTTTTGGATGATCAATGATAAAAATGATAAATGTAATGGGTTGGTTGTTTATGTGTTAAAAAATAATGCGTTAATTCCACAGATTAATTTAGTGGTATTAATGGTTTAATTTTAACAGCCCTAGTTTATTTCACAATGGTATTGGGTTTTGTAATATCAGAACACTTTTATGAATACCAAGTACACACACATAGTATCGGACTCTTACCCAGTATTAGTATTGGTGCACCCCTAATTGTATGTAGGTGTTGTAGAGAAAAATTAAACATGTTTTGCGTGTTGTCTGACTGATGAAACTATTTCCTTTAAGCTGCTGTCTGAAGAAGCCCCAAAAGAAAATGAAGGCCGTTCAGGTAACTCACATTCAGCTGCATTTGGATAATGCATATACATCTACACTGCTATTGCCATGGTGACATGATGCTTTCTGTGATTGCAGGGAAGCAGCTGGTGCAGTACACAGCTACACCTGTCCAAATGTCTGAACCAGTCAGCCTGGCGGATAGCGGCACTGACCTGCCATCCCTGCTGGAGTTGGAGGGACAGCCTTTCTTCAGCACTGACACGACCACGGATGATCCTGCCGATGTCCTGCTGAGCCACAAGCAACTTGACTCTAACCTCTGACATCACCACGAGTGTGATGACTTCTTAGTTACCCTAGCAACAGGACACTGAACACTGACTCAGCAGCAGCAATAGTTGATGGCAAAATAGATTGGTTGATCAATCTTTAGGTCAGAAGTCATATTTTAGTCAAGCAGATATTATTGATCAATATTAATACATTTCTATACTTGTTTTATTTTCCTCTTTTTGTTTAGTTTAGATTTAGTTTATTTTTCATTGCTTAAAAACCGTTTGTTGCTTGCTTTAAAAAAAACAAACAACAACAACAAAAAAAAAAACAACAAAAAAAAAAACAAGAAAACATGAGTCTGAGATTCTCAGAGAACTAGGGTCACATGTATACCTGTTGCTCCATTCAGGGACGAATCTGAGATCAGTCAGTATGAATGATGTCACAGTGCAGGGGAGTCGGGTTAATGTGACCTATGTGCTCTCTGTGCAGTGCATGTTAAAGTCAGATTTTATGGTTGTATTTGTTTTCATGTGTAGAATTTAAAAATATAACAGAATCTGAATATTTTTGGAAGAATTTATTACAGTGTATATCATCCTCTTTTCACTTCTGTTACCATGGAAACTGCAGAGAAGAACACATTGATCCAGCCTGTTTTGTGGCTTTTTCCGTGGGTTGGGGTTCAATCCAATTCAGCCAAACCCTGTTGGAATTTTTCTATCACAGCTTCACAACTGTTTTAGCCTGACTCCTGATGGTTGACCAGCTCCTGACATTCTCCTCCACTCAGCCGCGACAGTGAAGGAGTGAAACTGTTTTAACTGTGGCAGATGACCTAAAGCTCAGCTCAGCACAGCAGCCAAACGCTTTCTGTGTGGCACAGATGGAACTGCAGCTTTGTTAATGTGCTTTTTGGACTTTCAGTTGCAGTGGTAGACAAACTCCACTTAGACTTTCTATTCTCAACTGTAGCACTCACCATCAAAAAGCCCTGTTGGATCAGTATTGGGTCTAATTTGATAAATTCTGTATCAGATGAGACTGATCTAACGTAAGTTCTCAGTGTTTCCATCAGTTTATATTTATTCAGATAAATGTGGTTTTAGATCAGTTTCATACAGCGAGTTTACATTTAGTAACTGAATACAGATAACAGGTCATATCTGTGTATTGGCTGATACTTTGGGTTCATGTATCGGATCAGTGTGTTTGGAATCAGCAGGTTTGTGGTATAAATCTCTTCAGGACATTGGGTGCCAAGTTTCATTGGAAAGTGGGGAGACAATCATTTGTGACCCGAAACTTAGACAAGAACATAAACTTTTAAAATGTTAAAATATAGAAAAAAAAACCTTCTGTTTTGAAATCTTATAAGCTGAAAAGGGCTCTGAACAGTCTGTAGATTTCTTTATTTTTTGTGAAGAGACATTTAAAGACAAGTGATTCTCAAATATTATTGCTGAGACACAAACATTTAAGGCACAGCTATGTTCAAGGATGTCAAAGCTTCTCAATGTTAAAATCTTTTTGAAGGTGTTAAAAAGAAGCAGCTTTGTTGATTATAGCCTTTGCTGTAGCAAGCATACCTGTGCATTAAAGTTATGTACCCATGTTAATTTTTTTCTTAATATTATGTTTCATAAATGAAATTGCTCATCTGGATGCAATTAGAACTTTTAACAAAGCAATTTCTGTAATTTTGTGACAATGAAGAGACTCCTGATGTCCTGAAGTTAATTTATTGTTCAGATGATCCACAGGTTTGTCAGCTGCTGTACAAAGAAGCTGCCTGCAGTGTTAAAACCTCTGTTATTAATATATTGACTTGCAAAGTAAGCCATCTATTTAATCCACCTGAGCTCACCTGACAGCTCTCTACATACAGGGAGAGGAGGAATGTTGTAAACAAAGATGGGAATGAAGATCAAAAAAAGTTTTCAAGTATCCAGTTTGCAAAACATTGGTTCAATAAAAATGTTGCATATGAACAACTGCATATGAATCATTCATTCAAATCCATGGAAATCATATTAATATATAGATCATGATGATTTAACAATCAAGTTATTTTGAAAGTCAAACAAGACAAAAAAAAGTGTGATGTTCAAAATAGACAAAAAAAACCCCATTTATTATTGTTGTCCAAAACCACATTTTACAATAACAATGATGTGACCTGTGTGATGTCATCAAAACAGAATCACCAGAGGTCGAAATTCAGCTCAAGCTTTTTATTTACTTCCCCTCTCAGTGATTCTCTAAAACAAAATGAAAGCCTATAAACAACATTTTAAATATTAAAAGAAGAAGAAAAAAAAAAAATAACCAAACAAACCAAAAAAAAATAAAATAAAAAAAAAAACCAGCAATGAAATTTTGCCAGTTGGTGGTTGGGATCTGTAACTAGTGGGAGGGGTCAGGATTTCTGGGCCATGCTGATTGGTCGGTACACTGTATTCGAAAACGTAGGAAACGCACTTGTGGCATGACGTGGAAGTCAGCAGATATCCTCCGCTTCCACATTTTCAGCACCTGAGACACAAAGCAGAGCTTTAATTCACATTTTCCTTCTTACTGATGGAGTTTCACGTTAACTCGAGATTCAGGTGAAGCTGGTCTAAGTTGAGGTGAAACGTCATAAGAACATTTATCAAACTTTGCCTTATTTTCTTGCAATTATTTCTATTTAAAAATTAAGGCCAAATGTTCCTAAGATTCCACCTTCTAAAATGGGAAATTTATATAACTTTTTCCATACTGAAAGAAAGCTGGACATAAACACAAAATATTTAAGCATAGAAAATAAGTGACTTATGAATGAGGATTGAGAATGAAATACAGGAGGGCTAAGAAGTGTGTTAAGTGTCTGTAACTTTAATTCAGCAATATATCAAATGATTCCTGCTACACAGGATGTATCTGACAGCAGTTTTACATGCCAGATATATTTTCTATTATTTTTACTTTTCATTTGCTTGTAAAACATTGTGTTGAAAATACCACATTTATGCTACTCCATTCCTCATTAATAAGATTATGATCATCTTGAATTTTTCATTCTAAACTTTATTAAACCAGGAAGTGTAACTACAAGATCCATGCTGTCAAAAATAAAATGCATTGTCATTAAAGCTTTTCAAGACACAAGCTAGTAGTTAGTGGGAGATTTTCTTCTCTGTGTTGAGCAGTATTAATAATTCAAGTTTTACAGCTCTTTCTAAATATAGATACAGAATTTATCCAGCCATGAAGTTGTGACGGTAACAGTAAAAGAACAATAGTAATTCTCACCACCAAATGTCCTCTTTTCTGAGCCAAAGAAAAGCAGAATGCTGAGTACAGTTTGGTCTAAACTTGATTTTTTTCACACTATTTGATTAATTTATTTAAGCAGCTGTTGGATTTGAGCTGATAGAAGGACACTGATAAATTCTGTTACCATTCAGATTGAATGTTCAGGTCTAATGAGATAATAAATCTACAAAGAAAGGTTTAAAGTGAAATTTAAGACAATGAATTTACCAAATTTCCTGGTAAGCTCCTTTAAAGAGTGATTGAAAAGCACTTCTGATAAAAAAATAAGACATCTGGTTAAACAGTGATAACCAGTGTTAAGAAATCATGTTGAATGGATAGACAAATAAATACAAATCAATAAAAAAATCACAAAAGGAGGTTAAGGGTTCTGATTAAAAGCGAGATCAAGGATCAGAGGGAACTGTTACGCACCTTCAGGACCCTGACCAGATGGGTTGTACTGTTCAGTGACGGAACCTGCAGAGGACAAGCAGAACCAAGAAAAGAGAAAGAACACGCCTTCAGCACCTGATCTCAGGTCAGATACAAGCAGCTGAAATCCTTCAGTGAAGTCCCTGTTTAAACCAGATCTACCAGTAAAAACAGCCCTGACCCCAGAACTGACAGAATTTTGCAGCCTGTTTGTTTTTCTTTTGCACACTGGTTTGTATACGGCCTGGTTTGTAAGTTGTTTTAGACTCAGTTCATGTTAGTTTGAAATAGGTTTGTAGTCTGGCTTTAGATTAGTTTTAATCTGGATTTTATGTCTAGTCTAGACTTAGAAAAAAATACACTAGTCAATTTGGAGTTCCAAAGAAAAGTATAAGAAAATGTATGAGAACCATTTCTGGATTACTTTCAGAACAACCAAACTACTTAGGGACTGGACCCCTTAATTATAATGCCAAGCAAATAAATCGGCCCCTTGTTTGGTGCTTTTCGGCCGGGGTGTGGGTCCATATGCTATAAGATATTATGTGCGAATATGTGGACATATGTATTATTTATTTATTTATTTGTGTGTGTGTATACCTCCCTAGATTAAAATTTGACTTACTGCTGTTTATATAGCTCCAGGAATGAAGTATATTTAATTACCTGTTTTTTTGACTCCTTCATGTACAAGATTGGCTCGGTAATGATGGGTGGCTGGGGTGGGGCGAGATAAGTTTTTGTTGTTTCTTTTTCTTCTTTTTTCTTATTATTTCTCCCCTACTGTACACAGACAGGTTTACTGTTTTCAATTTGAACTGTTTGTATACTTAACAAATTTTCCTGTCAACATTGTATAATTTATTTACTTGGGAAATCTTAATAAAAATATTCTTGAGGTAAACAAACAAACAAACAAAAAAAGGATTTTAGTTACATCNAACAAACAAACAAACAAAAAAAAGGATTTTAGTTACATATCATTCCTTTTAAATACTGGTTTGTAGAGTGGTTTACAAGTGGTTTACAAGCCGATTTTTAGTGAAGTTTCATACTTGATTTATACTGGTTTGTACACTGGTTTCACACTTGTTATAAACTTGTTTTGTGGACTACTTTTAAACTGGCTTAAGACTGGTTTAATGTGGTAACTGTTTATGAGTGGCTTTATACATCTTTTAACTGGATTTTTGTCTGATTTAATACTTTTTAAAAAAACTAGTTTGTAGACTGGTTTTAGGCTGGTTAACACAATTTTAGAAAGTTTTCATAATCAAGTTATATTGGTTTAATTAATTTTGAAAACTGGTTTCATACTAGTTTAGAAACTGCTTTTAATTGTGGTTTAAAACTTTTAAAATCTGGTTTGTTGACTGGATTGTTTTTAACTGATTTAGAGACCGATTTCAGAAAAGTGTGCAAGCTCATTTTTCAAGTGTATTAAGATTTTTTAGAAACTAACTTGAAGACTTGTTTCAAGCATATTCGTCCACTGGTTCTTAGATTGGTTTTGATCTTGTTTTATACTGGTTTTTGACTGGTTTGAAACCTTCTCATGATCCAAACAAATGTAAAACTTACCAGCCATCTGTGTGTGATCTGTGACTGGTGAATGACCTGTTAACAAGCACACACGATCAACACACACAGTTTGTATTACCAATCCCTGAACATACACAAATATTTCTACTGCAGTGGAGCTGACATCTGTACACTAAACCAAAAATACCCTCTCATTCACAACAAACAGAACTTACTGAAGTTTAAAGGACTCCCTGTTGGATCTGCTGCAACTAAAACACACAGACAATTTGATGACAAGTCTGACCTTTGACCTCTTATTTGTCTCCTGACCCACATCCCGCCATGTCAGAGGACAGGCCTTACCTGTGTCTGTAACTGTGGACTCCGCTGTCACAGTAACCAGGTCTGTGTGGGAGTAAACACCTGAAACTAAAAAAACAAATATGATGAGACTGAGAGTTACAGATACAGTATTTATCAGACATACAGGTGTGTGCCAGATGTACCTGGGCTCTGAGTGTGTGTGACGCCATCTACAGACTCTGTGTGAAGAATCATGGGTGATGACTCTGTAACACATCATAGTGTCAGGAAACAAATCAAATCAAACTCCATTAGCATGGAATGTCAAAGCAACAAGTCCTACCTGTGACATCATGGCCAAGAGCAAGACCTGCAGCTGGATCCAGTCAGAATACAGAGTCAGTTTAATCAGGGAGACGTGTGGCTTATGAATCCACCGGTTTATTGTTTTATAGGTGGATCTTACCTGTGAGGTCCATGTGAAGACTGGTCACTGACTCTGCTCCACCTGGTGACATAATTATAGTCATTATGATGTTTCTGTCAAGTTGTCACAACTAATTTAATATAAAATCCTGAGTGCAACTAGATTAAAGACCTACTCACTGCAGGATGTTCTACATAAAGCTGAAACTGTGTTATAACATATAGTTTCCATGCATCAAGAGAAGGCTCGGACAAGTGTGTGTTTAATTTTATGTGTATGTCTATAGTTTTATGGGATTGTGGCATGAATTTTTAAGACATTCACATACAGATGATGTAGCAGGTGTACCTGTGAGATCAGTCTGCAGGCTCAGGGTGTGATGATCACTGAGGGAAACCTGCACGTCCGTCACTGCTGCATAAAAACAACCAACAGGGTCCGACTGCAGAAACTCATCAATTACACTGAGGTTTAAACACTGGATAAATAAACATCACTGCCATCTGTAATACTTGAGAGATTATTTTAAACATTGCAATCATATTATGGTTACATCCTGAGATGTTATTCCATGAAGATGAGGGCAAATATAACACTTTGTAATACGGCTTTGTATGTACACATTCTGCAGAACAGTTTTTTTTAATTTGTCATATTTCCAGGCAAGGAAACCTAATTCATGTTGAGTGAGTACATTCAAAGATAAGTTTACTGATAAGGAGCAGTTTCTGTGTCAAGACATGCTCAGTAAATCTAGAACTACGCAGTCCTGTTTTTAATGTTATTATTACTATGATGTCTTAATGGCTTTTCTTGGTTAAATTTGCACCTCATCTTTTCTGCCAATCAGATTACTGCAAATGCTCAAAGCATCCTGAGTATGCAGAGTCCGTGGACAGGTGACCACACGAAAGCTGGTGATAAAAACTACTGCTAATGATAATTTCACTGCTGACAACTGGTTCTTTAATTTACCTCTGTGAGGAATACTTTGATCTGCCTTGTAAAGCTCGACCTTTGTTTTTCTATGAGACAACAACTTCCATCTAATTTAATTCTACACAAATCCCTGGACACTGAAACATGTTCAGGTCTGTTTTACACCAGTTCTCTTGTTGGAAGGCGGTGCACATTTACCTCCGTTCATGTCTGTCAACAGAGACTGCCGACCATTCCCTGAAAAACACAAATGGTGATGCCGAAAACACTCAATAAATAATAACAAAACAGTTATTAATATGAGAAATTTATCACAATATTTATGTGTTAAATAAACTGAAAAACAAGCACCATGTAATTGGGGAGCAAAAGAAAAAAAATTACCATTCATATCAGGTGAGTCGGCTCCATCTACAAGATAAATTAGTACAGTAAAAAAAAAACTTGATTTGAGACAAAAATCACAACACAAGAAACATTCTTTTTTATTCATGCCAGAACTGAAGAATGACATGATATTTTTTCAGTTTAGGACAAACAGAAAGAGCAGACTGAACATACCTGTGTGTTCACTGTGAACTGCGCTGTTTGATGATGATGATGATGCACCTGATGAAGAGCAAAAGACATTCTTATTTCCTTTGAGTCAGAGAAATAGTTGTCCTGTTTTTCTTTGTTATTAATATTATTTTTATCGTTAAAGGCTTTTCTTTACCAACCTGCAGAGTAGGAGGAGCCTGAGACAAAGCTGGACAGGGATTGGTCAGGCCCTAAACTTAGTGAGGAACTGTCTGGTGCTGATTGGTCAGTGCTGATGGAAATATGATGAGCAACATCTTCAGCACCAGAGGCAGGAAGATTAAAGAAGGGGAGAAAAGCAACAATTTTATCTAACAACACAAGGATTTTTTTTGACATTGATCTAAAATCGTCTCAAATCTGAGCAGAAGATTAACCACTGACATCTGTGGCAGCAAGTTCAGTACCTGCAGGTGAGTCCAGAATGCTCTGTTCTGCAGGTGGAGCTGCTGTCACTCCTGAGCCAATTACTGAAATACAAACAGACTATCAGTATTTCAGTTAAACAGTCCTTAAGAGGATGCAGACGATTCTTCTCCAGATGAAACTTCCCTTTGCTAACAATGGCGTGTTACTTCATGAGATGCCGGGGAAGTCATACCTGTGGAGTCCATGTGAGTGGGCAAGGTCATGTGACCTGTTAGAATAAAAGACAAACCAAATCAAAGCTTTTGTGATAGATTTTTTTTCTTTTTTCCCTTTGCAAACCTTCCTAGAACATACATGTTTGTTATGTTCAGGGTTACTGATCCCATCTATACTGATCAAAATGTTGCTTTACATGTCTTCAGAAAAATATCTGAGATCAAACCTGGGAAATCGATATGACCATCTGTACCAAAAGGATGAACCAGTCCACCAGCACCTGAAGACATGACAAGGAAAATGCTTAAGTTGTCAACTGATCTATCAAAGGGTGCGAGGTCGCTATGAAGGATTCATTTACAAATGTATTACAGCCAATTAAATATATGAAAATACTTTTAAATGTCTAATATTCTTTGGTTTATTGGCTGCTGCTTTCTTTATGACCTAAAAATGTTTACTGGGACTCCAATCTGGGTCTGAAACAACCTCTTTAGACCATTCTGGGAATGAGATCTGAACCAAGTTTTCGTAGATGTGGACACTTTATGAGACTATTGTCCTACTAAAATTCTGGTGTACCTCATATTATTTCCAAACAAGTGTCATTATTCAATCTACAGACAAAAACTCAATAACAATACAATAACTGATGGGACAAAGAAAACATGTCCTGATTTTATTTTTTAAACCTGCTGTCTTGTTGGGACAGCACATCATCTTGTCTCTGACCTTTCTGTTGGCAGCTTTATTTTATTTAGCCTCTTTCTGGAAAGAAGATTCAGATGATTCGCCATCATCAGACTGATGAATAATTCTGATTTGACCCCCTTTCTAAAACAAATCCTGTTTTCACATAATTGATCTCATATGTTACCATGTAAATGATAATATTCTATTTGAACTAAATGTTTATTTAATAGATACCACACCTGTTCATAGATTGAAGAGTGTATATAAATTGCCTGTATATATTTTTTTTATTGTTCTTCTGTGACCAAAACTCCAAAAAGCCTCATTTAAATAAGCTAATCCTGGAATCAATCAATAAAACGTTAGAATTCTTGCAGCTGGTTGAACTCTATGTCTGGAGCTCTCTGTTTACTGAAGTGTCATTGGTAAAACATACCTATAAGGCCAAGAAGGTAATCATGGCTGGCTGGATCAATGATTCCTGTAGGGGCAGGAGAATAATGAACTGCAAATAAAGACATTCATGAAAACCATCTAGAGACACTTAAAAGACACAAATTACATTGTGTTTTTCACATATTATCTTTTGAATTGTACAGTTTGCATTTAATCTTTTGCATCAGCAGACCAGCTGTTTACACTTGAAGTATCCAGAATGAAGTTTGTCCATCTTATTTGTGTTTTGGTGAATTCTAAATGAATGCACTTGTTGCTGATGTCCGTTGTCTTTAAACTGGGATAAAGGTTTTATTAAGCCAGCTGACACAAAGTCAGCCTGGAAGAGTTGAACACAACTCTGGGCTTTCACCTGTATAATCGAGGTGTGAATCTCCACCCCCAAATGATTGCAAAACACCTGAAAAACAAAGCAGGGAGATACATTGAAACACACACAAATGTATGAAAAGACAGGCACAGAGAAAGAGAGATGGGTGAGAACAGGGGAAAAAGAATATAGATGTCGTTAGCTGGTAACCAAGCTACCTGTTACTAGCAATACATGCTGAACACAATTTTCTGACTTCAGGGGACATTCAAGTTCATTTATCCTTTTTGGAATTTGGAAATTCTGACTTCCAAATCCACACTGACCTGTCTTAAACCTTTTGTCTCCTTCTGTAACCCCTCCAACAGCTGCTTACCTGTGTGACTGTCAGCTCCAGCCCCTCCCCCTCCTCCATTCAGCAGCTTCTGTCCATTACCTAAATAAACAATGATCAATAACCAGTGTGTCACAATATTTTCTAATATATTTTCAGCTGAAGAGGCCCAAGTCACATATTTATTATGTTTTTTTCTTATGCAGTAGCATATACAAAGTAATAATCAGTTCTTTTGACAGTAAGATAAGTAAGATATTCACCATTGGACTCTGAGTCGACTCCATCAGAACCTGCAGACCCAAAAATAGATTTTTAATCTGAGACATTGTCTTGTGGATGAGTTTATTAGTCATTTTTTTATTGATTCACTTAGTTTGGGAATCTGTCTGATCAAGTAATTGATCAGACTTTAGTGAATGCTTGTCTTTAATGAATTCAGTGGAGGTTTGGGCATAACTTGCCATTCTTTATAAATAAGTATATGAATCCAAACTGTGATACATATTTGAACATGTGGTCATGGTCAAATACCTAGAATTATGGTAGAACAGACATGATAAATCAGATGCATTCACACAAAACAAAGTGCTTAATCAGTCGGACCAATCAGACGGTAGCTTCAAACTCAGTGGACCAATTAGCAGCTGCTGAGTCACCATGAAGTCTGTGGGCTAAGTAACAGTTTCAAATGTTTTACCTTTCATTTGTGTGTGTGATGGAGCTGCTAGATGATCTGCTCCTGAAATCCAGGAAATACTTTAACTTTTAACATATGTTATTCTATATTAACATTTGTTTCTTTTGTAAGAGATCAGAAGATATTTACCAGCCGGATAAGTCTGACCTGCAGAGACACCAGACAGTTCAATTGCTGCAGAACCTACAGAACCTGAGAGGAGACCAGGAGGAAAGATTTTACTGTCATTTTGTTCTCAGAGAGGTGTCTTACAGAACGTTCCCCCAGTGTTAACAACAAACCTAATAGCAGATGTAAAAGAAAAACAAAATGGAAGTAAAATAGCACAGTACTAACTATTAATCCCTCTGGGATTAGTATATATATTTTTTATTTCATTTGTAAACATTGAGAGATGGTTGCAAATGTCAGATTATGCAGTTTTATTGATTTACCTTGTTAATTTTTTTTCTATATTCTTTTGGAGGTGTCTCTGGTTTATTGTTCAATTAAATTCCAAAAGATTGGTCACTATGATTTTGGTTATTGAATTTTAAATCATATGGAAAATAATTTTGCATAATTCTGTATTTCGTAGTGAAATTACACAGATACAACAATAAACCAAAGTCAGCAGGAGACATTATTTTTCTTCTTAAAAATTACATACTTTAATAATTAACAATATAGAAACGAACTGCAAATCTCAGCATTTCCCCATTAATTCCTTAAACATGTGTATCAGGTATATTTATAACTGATGTGAAGTGTAAAATGCAGTGATGTTGGTTTTTACCTGATGGGCTGCTTGGACCTCCAGCTGCTAATAAATAAAACAGAAAGACTTTAATTTTATGTCATAAGAGGTTTAATTAGCCATAAAATCAAATAAACCCTCTTCATTTCTACTGAAACTCAGTAACTAAAGACTGTTTCCATTTACATACAGAACTTAAAAGATTCAGGTGTATGAGACTAGGGCCTATACTAAAATACAAGATTTAAAGTATGTAAGAAGTAAAGCATGTTCAGATTTATCACTGGGTTGGTTCACTGCTTACCAGTATACGTTACCATAGTAACACAGACAGAAGGCACATGGCAGAGTGGTGAAGCGGGAAGTAAAAATTACCTGCATGGTCCACAGAGGAGGCACCTATTCCTCCCTGACCTGAGAAATAGAAAGACAATATGTATATATATATATATATATACAATTAGCAAGCAATGTTGTTTTCATAGTAAGATGTCTTTGTTTCATTATAAGGCACTGATTTTTATAAACCAGTATTTAGGCACTATACACTCACTTTTCCATCTCATCTCTCATTTAGTCATCAGTGAAAGTGCTTATGACTGATATGATTTAAAAATATCAACTTACCATTGTCATAAGACTGTTTAGGGGAAATTGCTTTAGTTAAGAAAAGTAACTATATCTCAGGTATGTTGTACCTTATTTAGTACTGAAGGGCCTAAGTGAGCAAGTTCCAGATCACGTGACAGAGGACACATGTCTGAGCGGTGAAGCAGGAAGTAAAAGTTACCTGCTGGGTCCACAGAAGATGCACCTATTCCTCCCAGACCTGAGAAATGGAAAGACAGTATTAATATAGGAAATTTGCCTACAAACTTTGAGTGCTGTGCAAGATTGTAAGAACCCTGAAATGGCTTGAATTATTATTATTTTTTTTAGAGAAAACAGAACAAAGTAAATCAAAAACAAGATTAAATATTTCCACATATTAGTACATAATATGCTACCAACAGGACCAACCACTAACCAATACCAACTAAACAGCAACAAAATAGAAACACAAACCAAATATCAACCAAACCATTTACCAAATAATAACCACACAGAAACCAAATATAAAAAACAATTACTGAATATAAAGAAATACGTCCCAAACCAAGCAAACATCAAGCAAAACAACAAACTTACCACCAACCAACACGAAAAAACCAAAAACCAAACATTAACTAAATCACCAACACATGCTAATCAAGCACTAAATAAACCACATACAAAATATCTATCAAGTATCAGCCACTCACACAAAAACATTTGCATTATAACAATACTCATGGTTTAAAAATGATAAGAAATAATCATGCTGCTTATTTCATTCCACTTTTTCTTTTCATTCACACTAATTCCAGATAACTATAGTCTGCAATGCAATTTCACATCTTTTGTACAGTAACATTATCAATTCTCTTCTCAGAAGAATATAAATTTTCTCATTGTTTTAAACCTGCTCACCTGTTGAGCTTCCATCATGTGGTCCTCTTCCCGCTGACTGACCACTGTAAACTGATAATAAACACAAATCTTGTAACAGGCAGAATATACATCTTCAATGTCTTGTTTATTTTATTGTTATACAATAGCCCTCTTTTCCAGTCTGTTGGATTGTTGACTCAGAGAACAGCTGTAGAGATTTTATTTTTCATAGTTTTAATTTTAATGCTAAAGTTTCATTCCCACTTATTTTACCTGTGAATTTGAGGTTTCTTGTTCTGCTTTCATATAATTTTATAGAATTCTAAAGTGTGTTGAAAACAAAAAGTCTTTAGTCTAACTTTCTCAGTTTTCAGCAGACCTTTAAATGTTCAGTGCTGATGTGGTCAAGTGATTGTGAAGAAAAGTCCATTAGAGAAGTCCGTAAAAGTCTAAACTTCTTGGCTGATCTTTGATGATCATGTCTGATCCGTGTTCGTCTTCATAGTACTGAGCCAGTATGAATCTTTCCATACAAAGATGCAAGCTATGGAGTCCAGACAATCTGCAAAATTACCTTTTTGCAACGCTTATCAAAAACTTTTCACACAGTCAACCAACTGATTCAGGTGAGGGCTAATTAATATAGGAATAACAGAGGAAACTGCTCTATAAGCTGAAAAAAAAGAGAAAAAACCTGCCTTGCAAAAAACAAAAAACAAACAAACAAAAAACAAACCAAAAAAACAAAAAACAAAAAACAACAAAAAAACAAGCAAACAATTAACTCACCACCCAGATCCTGGTTGTATAAGGAAACACCTATAGAGAAAATGAATCTGAGTTAACCTTGCATTCAGTAGAGATTCAGTTCAATTGAGCTTCATTTGAAAAGCACCAATCCACAACTAGGTCATCTCGAGGCACATAACAGACAATCAATTCAAGCCAATTAATTGTGGTTCAATTAAAACAATTCCACATCAGTCCAATTTACAATAGCAGTGTTCAACCATCCAATTCATAAAAATAAGTGGCTATTCAAGGGAACAAATGGATTGCATCAAGAGTGTTATTATAGTATTTTATGGTTTTAATATATAAATACAACTTATAGATAACTTTCAGCTTTTTCCTGCAGTTCAGATTCTTCTCTGTGTAATTTGAGGCCTGTATCGTTATGCTTTACTGGGCAGAAACTGGAGGATGTGGACCAGACCGAATCAGGTTAATCTTGGTCAAAATATCATCTATTTAATCTGGATTAAACCTGAGACCAAACAAGAACAAACAAACTTTTTAGAAGGGGAAAACCTGATCGGGGTTGACTCACCTGAACCTCCGGCTGCCACTGCTGACGTGGTGGTCTGCTGCGCGCCAAGAGCTCCTGCTGGAGGGAAAAAAGCATGGGGGGAAGACAGAAGATCAGGTGTGCTGCATGAATAAAGCTTCTGTTTCAGCTGAAGGAAGCTTAGAGTTTATTATGAACATCAAGGATTCAGTTCCATTGAAATCTGACAAAGAAATAATTCAGAAATGACTGCATTTAACTGAAAGTTTAAAATGAAAGTTTAAAAAGAGTTATCATTCCTGTAACAATTTTACAAATGAAATGTGTTTGTTTTTAGTAAGGATTAGGCTATTAGTGATTTTACTATAACAAATAAATAAAAAACCAAACTTTTATTACACTGAAAGGTATAAGGAACTTGGAGGCAAATAATAATAGTACTAATCTTAAGACAGGGTTAGCATGACATTTTATTACCTCACAGTTAATACTTAGTTAATACTTTGAGATTTGAACTCAGTTAGGATGTTCTTTAAGTTTATGCAGGTTTATGTAGTAAAGTTAAAGGTAACAGTGTGTTTTAGCCTCTCACCCTTAATCTTATCCTGACTCTTGGAGTCATCATCATCTGAAAAGAAAAGAAAACAAAAAACAAAAAACAAACAAAAAACAAAAAAACAAAAAACCAAAAAACCAACAAACCAAAAAAAACAAAAAACCAAAACAAAACAAAACAAAAAAGCATAAATATTTATTTGTCTAATTAGAGATGTTTTAACAGCATTTTTAATGAATGCAGATGTAAAAAGCACCAGAGCAATGTCTTCTCTCCTCTCCTGTCTTTGCTTTTTCTAAGATGTTTATTTATCTATTTATATTTTTGACTATTTATTTCTTCAATTGGATTTTTGTGTTTTTTTTTCTCACTTTTGCCACTTTGACCACTGACTCAAAAAGACAAGACTGTCGATACTTCATGATAAATCAAAACTCAGTTGATCCCAGTCCTCAGAACAATGGCAGCCCACTGCTCCAATGAATTTAGAGATGGATTAAATGCAGGCTAATTTCCCAATTGGGATTAATAAAGTATATAATAATATTACTACTACTACTACTACTACTACTACTACTAATAATAATAATAATGTTGAGTCTTCTGTTGACTCTTGTTTCTCTTCCTTTTCCTCTCTTTCTTTCTTCATGCCTTATTTTGTTTCTTTGCTGAATCAGCCACTGTGTGCCTTCAAAACGACACAAAAAAGTTCAAAACTTTTAAAGTCAAGCTCAGCTCCAACATCATGCAGCATCCGGGAAGCAAAAGTTATAGAGGATGGTTTCTCAGTCTGGGGACGCTGCTGGGCAGCAAATACATATCCCTGTTAGAAATGCTGCGTTTTAAGGTTGGAAAGCTACATAGTGTGACTTCAATAAATAGAAGAAAAAGATGAGAAGAAAAGGTGATATGATGAAGAGCTATGTGTTTTTACTCAACCTGAGCTGACATTAACAAGAACTTTTAGTTATTTTTAGCAATGTCTTACACATAAAACATTATTTATTGTGATAACGTGGGCAATGGCAGCCTACTGCCCATAGTGAGACTAGGATGGATCAAATGAAGAGTAAGAATTTACCAGTTAGTATTCATAAAATATAAATTATAATCATTATTAATGATTGTGGTAATATGGACCGTCCACTGCCCCTCAACACAAAACTTCAAGAATCATGTTTATTAAAAGCTAGCTGTTTAGATAGTTTGCTAGCTAGCTAAAGCTTCGTTATCTAGCGACCTTGGTCATTGTGAACTTTTCATAATTTTCATCTTTATAAATATATAGTTTCATTTTGAAACTTTCAAACTGGTGAGGTCAAAAGCGACAAAGATGGAAACCAAAGCAGGAGTAGTGTGTATAAGAGGAGATTCTGATTCATTGAAGCTCACAGGTTAAAATTCACTGTGATGGAAGCAACAGATTAAAATTAAGCTGCTGATAATGTAGTTTTACTCAGAGCAGTTTACCTTCCTTCCTTTCTTTCTTTCTTTCTTGATTCAATGATTCAATAGGTTACCAGTCCAATTATTTAACGGATTAGATTTATTGCAATTTATATCCAACATAAGCTCAAAGTTCTTACGTTGGATTGTTTATCCACTCCTCCGTCATACTTGTGACGGTAAGCCACAGGTGTAGCTGCCCTGGGCAAAAGACGTGGCAGCAAATGTGCACCAACGACCTTTCCACCCGCCACCATCTTCATATTCAATCATACACCGGTGATGCTGACACTGGAGGCAAGGAGGGTGAACTGACTTGCCCAAGGACACAACAACAGAGGACTGAGAAAGTGGGATTTGAACGACCAACCTTCAGTCACTGGACAACCTGCTCCTCCACCTGAGCCACTGCAATTTCTTTGTTGATATTTAGCTGATACAAAAATGAGGTAGTGTTATTTCCCTATAATTTCAGCTGCTTAATTTGATGCCCATGAGAGGGCATTAGAAGCTGGTTCTACTTTATAGTACCAGTTTGATATTTTAAAAGTTGGTAAAGTGGGTATATAAGTAAATAAGCACCCTGGAAAATGTCACAGCACTGGATGTGCATCTAAGACCCCCCCCTTGGTACAGACACTGTGCTTAATTTCTGATAGCAATAACTTGGGGTTAATATTGGTGCACAGTGGTCATGGGGTTACAGGATTAAGCCTTTGGTTTGAGGATGTTGGTGGTCAAAGTGGCTTCAAAGTAAAAAAAAAAGTCAATTTTCTTAACTTATCTAGATGTTAAAGTTAAACAGTTAAAAATATTTCACAGCCAATCAAGAGAATTAACTCAAACATTTGCCAATTAGTCTGACAGTTATTTTTTTTTTATGGTTAATTAATTAACTGCTCAATTAATAAAAATGATAGACAATCTAAAATACATTTTGATAGTATTTGGTTTGTCACATCGTGTTGTAGTTCCTGAATGTTTTCATAATGAAAGCATGTTTCTCACACACAGAGGCCTACCCTCCTCCTCCTCAGACAGCTCCCCTTCCACCTCCTCTGTGGTCTCAACCTCCACCTCCTCCTGCTCTTTCTCTGGAAGACACAACACAAGCTCTTATCTCTACAAGCAGAGCAAAACAGTAAAATCTATAAAGATTGATAAAACAAAAAGGATTTTTACCCTCCACAGGAGCCGCAGAAACTGTTGTGGCCAGGAAGATGACCAGAGACACAATCAACAGGTTTCTGTTGTTAGTGAGCAGATTAATACAGTAATCAATAGGGATCAATACTCACTGAGTCAACAAGATTCAGTTTCTCATATTTTTAGACCCACTAATCGTCAACAAAAGACAGTAATAATCAAAGCCAATCACAGTTAATAAACCCTTTTAAGTGATTATCAGCACACCTGACAAGAGTAATCAACACATTTAATTCTTGTTATCATTGTTTAATATAATCTTAGTGTTATCGTGTTTTCTATCTGCAGTTGGCAAACACAACTGTCAACATGGTGCAGATATAAATTTGAATGCAAGACAATAAAATGCTCATGGGTTTATACAACAATAAATACTGAAGAGGATCTGATTGGATAGATGGCCTACCAATAAAAAAACAGCCAATATCCAATCAATACCTAATCAAGACAAATCATAATCTCATGATGCTGACAGCAAAAAATTATTTTTAATGATGTAATTTATGAAAGTATCGATACATTGACACACTTCTGAAAATTTCAGAACAGATGTGTTATGCTTCAATAATTAAGTCTATGTCTGAAATATATGATTATGTATTCATATAACTGTTATAAATAAGCAGCACATGTAGATTTGGCAGATTAATTACTGTCAAAATCAGACTGTTTTATGGGAGTTTAAACAACAGTAGTATTTGTAGGAGCATTATACAGAGTTATATTACTAGTATTAAGCTTTATTATTATTAACAATAACAGCACAAAGACTCGGCTAGTAATCAGCAATATATGGTTCAATAGGATTAATAATCAGCAATATTAATTAGCACTATAAAGACTGATCAATAATTAGCAGTACTCACGGTGGCAGCATGCTGCTGTCTGAGAGTTTTTCTGTTGAACTAAAGAGATGCAGCTGAAGAGCTGCAGCTCCTCCTTCAAACACTTCAATTTATACTCAGAGTAAAAAGGGAGGGGCTGCTCATGCTTCCACTACAAACTACAAAAACTACTGCAAACTTTCATGCAGTCATACTACATCTGCTTCATTCCTAAAACGCTCCCAAAAGACAAAAGAAGTAGCTACACGCCAAATTTCTTTCTCTCTTCTGTTAAAGATATCTTCATTGATATTAGTATTCCTTTTACAGAATGTACCCAGACCAGACTGGGGTCTATCCCATAATGCACTGGGGCAGGGTCAGGGTTCATTTGAACAGGTGACCTCTCTTAATGAAATCAGTATAATGGAGGATTCATTGCTGTCAGCATTTTTTCCCCCCCATAGAGCCTCATAACAGTAAAGTTTGAGCATTCTGTGGGGTTTGTGGTAATGGATTCTAATTCAGTTACATAACTACGTTCTAATAGGGGACTGTGAATCTATGGGCCATTGCCAGCACACTTTAGCTGTGCTAGCTCCAGCAGCTTGGGTAACTTTAATTATATGGTCTCACAGATCACAGTCTGATTTGTATCTAACAAGTCTGGAGTTGGTTTAATTTACAATTCGGGGAAAGTAAAGTGACCACCCAGTACTTTGAGTAAGATTGCTGATATCGTCCTGTGAGAGAGAGAGAGAGAAGAAAAGATTTTTAAGTGCTGAACCAGAGCTGGTTACAATCTAGCTTGAGTGGCCGCTGTACAAAGCAGCCAGTTTGATTTCTGCCCAGTTCTACCTTGATTTGTTCTGATATTAAGCAAATGCTTGATTGTGAGAATCAAGAGGGGGCTTGAAAGGATTTAAACTCATTATGTGTGTGTCACTATCATTGCCGCAAATGTTAACTGAAAACAATTTACCTCCATTAAAAAAACAAAGAAGTCAACTACTATTAATTTAACTAAACTACTAAGCTACTGTAGAGATATCCTATACATGTGTTTGAAGATACATGCAACTCTTTATACATGCAGTAAACCACAGAACTGCCAGCAGTCAGATACTGTCAATCAAAGATATCTGTTCATCATCCTGTGGGTGACAAGACAGAAACATGTATAAACAAACATTTTTCTCTCAGGACTGTCTACCAATGTGCAGACTCATAAAGATGTTGTGAATAGTCTACATGCATAAAAGTCTTTATGCATTTGGTGATTTGATGGTCTCTAATTGTGAAGATTTGAATATGGTTAAAGACAAGCTTAATATTTGAGGTGGGGTGAGGATTTTTATTTAAAATGATCTAATTTTTTCCTAAAAAGACTCCACATACCTTGATTGATTGATCATTATTTGAAGCTAACTCTTTCTCCAACAACTTTGTGTCTTGACCAACTGATTGCTATGCCTGAGGAACAGCTAAGATAGTCTGGGTGACTTATTTATGCAGTCAGTCATTAGAATATTTCTGCATCTTCTAATCTGGAATTGAACCAGCCACTGGCTGTACACCCTGAAGACTCTTTTGGCTTCCACTGTATTCCCATTACTCCTGTCTGTCTCGCTGTTTGTCTGTTGGCACAATTTTTGGCCTTGCTGCTTCTGCACACCGGACTTTACTCTCATCAGATCTCCCAGTCTACTTACCTTACCTGTCTTTATCCGCCACACTCCCTGCAGTACCATACTTATCCCAGCTCTCTACATCCCAGCTCTCTAACCAANTGCAGTACCATACTTATCCCAGCTCTCTAACCATGTTTTGCCAGATTTTTGTTTCAACTGAAGTGGTTGTAACTCTGCAGCTCAAGTCAAGACCCAATTTCACTATATTACCTGTTCCTGTGTGCATCACTGGCTATGCCTCTCTGTTTGCATGCCAGTTTTCCATCTTCCCAAAGACTTCCATCTACCTCCTTCCACTTACAAGTACACCACACCCTTTTTAAATTTAAGACACCAAAGCCAGCACCTTTCTGTCTGTATCATCTCTTTGAGAGCCAACCTGTTTATCAGTAACAGTTACCACTTTTATTCTACCTGGACCAGAAATGTCCATTAGACCTACTCTAAACGTTATCCGTCAGTAAATATTTCAGCTACAGATTTACTTTAGAAGATGCATACCATAGCTTCCATGTGGCTGTTCTGTTTGTTCAGTGACAAAAGACGTTTGGGTTGCATTCTGTGACACTTCAATTCTCCATAAATTTGAATTAGGTTAACAGTCAACAGGTGACAGATGAAATAAGAAGACATGACATCCCACCTGGCAAATAAAACTCTCATCTTAAGAGTCTGAGATTAGGGAAAGCGGGAGAGCGAGAAAGTAATGAGCTGTTTTAGTAATTTGAAATCTCTTGGATTATTCAGTTAAGATAAATATTGATTTAAGTTATTTTGTTAATACCTGAAAAAAAAAAAAAATCTGAAGATATAGGAATCTCAGTTTATGCGATAAGACAAGACACTGTTGAAGTAAAAAAATTAATTTCCTTTTCAGTGGTTGAAATTTCTGTTGTATTTTGCAGGTATTGATGATTT
>CM047991.1:22195796-22207193 GCA_026261665.1 Melanotaenia duboulayi | reverse complement strand
AGAAGAAGAAGAAGAAGAAGAAGAGGAATTTAAACATGCTTCTGCAACATATTTTAACAGATAATTTATATTTTATAGATCCTATAGGTACTTAAGCAGACAATAAATATAAAAAAAAAACAATTTACATGAGCTTACAGTTTACTTCCTGGTGCATTTGGTTGCATCTGCTTTTATTTCAAGCCTTAAGTGGAGTTTTTAAAAACAAAGCCATAAAAGAGGAGATAAGATTTAGATGGACCAAAGATGACATCTGAGCTCTAAAAAAGCAATTTTACTTATTTTATTTATTTATACATTTTGTAACTCTCAGTGATAGAACAAACTGTTGGTAGTATAGAGGCTTAAAGTGGGTAACAGATGATCTGCTGGGAGTAATATGAAATCTGATAAACTGAAGCTGAACAATGTTAACTGTCAGCCAGAGGAGGGCACAGCTAACCTGCTAATCAATGCACATGCACACACTGAAACACACAGACCACAAATATAAAAAGTAGCATTCATGCCTCATGCATACACTCACTCAAACAGGTGCAAATGGTAGAAACATTACTCAGTTAGCAAAATATGAATTGTTTACATAATGTTAAGTGTACATAGTACACCAGTGAATTCATTCATATAGTAAACTTTATATCCACATTACATCTTGCCCTTCCCCCCCGACTCTCCTCTCTGCTCTCCCCTCCTCTTAAGCTGATCACGTTTCATTTGTAATTAACTTTCTTGGTAAAAACAGACTTGTATTGTTCAGATGAAAGATGAAACGTTCTCAACCAAATACGTGAAGAAAAACACATGGAAGTCTTAGGAAGGTCTATAATTTTTGTTTCATAAATATATAGCTAGCTAGTTTATAATAACAGCTAGCTAGTAGCTAATTGAATAGCATTAGCAAAAACATTTCTTATGAAAACTGCCAGTACAGTATTAGTCAGGATGGATAGATTACTGCTGACTGTGGTCATATAAAGTATATTCAGCAAACTTAAACAAGATCAAACAACAGGTTTTTTACTCCCTGGAAACATAATGTCTAACAATCAAATGAAGTTTATGTAACGGTGATGAACCAGATGAGAATCAGATGGATTTTGTTCTCAAATGAATATGGAGCATATTCAGTTTCATGAAGAAAAAGGGTTGTTTGTTTCTGGCTTTTTACTTAAGTTTCACCTCAGTGAACTTTCAGAGCTACAGCTCTGTGTTACTGTGAGTGCTCAAGCTTAGAGGACGTATAGAAAGAAAGCTTTATTAAAGTGATAGAGAGCTGTAAAGAAAATGCTGCCAACATTCCTTGGAACTACATCCATAGACTCCATCCTCCCCCTCCTGTCTTTGCTTTCCTCTTTGAAATGACTTTCCACCGTTCATTTAGCTCTGATCAGGGAGACAAAACAAAGCACTTACATAACACTCCAATGCACAGTCCTTTATGAATTATCTTATCATTATTAATGATAATAAATAACAAACACATAGCCTTAATTTTTTTTTGTCCCAATGTCCAAATAAAATAAAATACCCTTGTTGCTGTAAAACTGAACTGAAATAAAACCAAAGGGACACAATGTAAACTACTCCCACCTGGTGGACAAAACTACTGTGAGCTGCTGAGTTTCCAATGAAGTAATGACACCTTCAATATTACATCAGCTTTCATACTGATAGAAAGTACAGATTCATGTTATAATATTCATGTTAAACAAAATTTATGAACAAATTTAGTATCAGTACGTATAAGAAATTTATTTTCATGTCGCTAGAATTATTACTGATTTGCAGCCTGAATATTAAGTGTGTCTCAGATGCAGCGAANTTATTACTGATTTGCAGCCTGAATATTAAATGTGTTACAGATGCAGTGAATGAAAATAACAAAACAAACAAAAAAAAAAAAAAAAACAACAAAAAACTGTGCAGCTGTATTATACTGTGTTGATTAGACATTTAAAATGAAGGTTTTCTATCTGTCATACCACAAAACCTAGTGACCTTCCTCCTGTCTGTGGGAATCAGGGCAGAACATGAGTTTGCATCAATCTGCAGCGGGATGTCCTGAAACCAGAACCAAGCTGGAGCCTGGTTGGACTCTGGGATCAGGTCCAGAAGAGGAATTAGGGGCACTTTAAGGTATAGTAGTCTGGTCCAGCTTGGTTCTGAATGACTGGATCTCATCTGGACCTTTGATCCTGATGTCTGACTGAAACCAAGAGCTGTGGGACAACTGAGCAACAAGAACATTGTGTGACAAACAGCAAATAAATACAAATACTTTTTCACAAAAAATATTTTACAAAAAAGTGAAACTGATCACATTTTGATTGACACTAAAAGCAAAGCAATAAACTGTTATTGGCATTAGTATCTGGGGGATAACATTTTAAAGTCATGCAAGTATAAAGTGTTATTAATCCTGAGATGGAGCAAAAGGAAAAGGGACAAAATGGATGAAACTTAAATAAATAAACCCTCTTCAGTGGATGATAAGTTGTTGGTTCACTGAAGAAAATCTTTTACATACCGAGTACTTCCACCTCTGCTGAGGTGTGTGACTTTCAGGTAAAGGTAAATCTCTTCTCACAGATATCGACCTATCAGCTTCTTCTGTGTAAAACTCACTGGGACAAAGTTTTATTTTACATCTCACACAAATGCACAGACACACAGATAGTTATATGTCAGGCTCCACTGACTTGCCCCCTGTTACTGGCCTTGGTCACGACCCCATTAACCAATCGGGAACTTTCTGAAACAAACAGCCTTTATCTGGCAGGAAGTACCCCCTCTACGCCTTTTCCAATGGTGTGTATGTGTGCTTGTGAGTCACTTGACCTCTATGGACCTGCAGGCCAATTTTCATTCATTGACTTAGAGAAACTTCATCCTCTCCATCTCAGAAATCAGTCTTCCACATCATCAATCTGTGGCACCAGGTAACCGGACTCCTCCCACTCTAACACACTTGTAATCAGCTTTAGGTGATCTGCCCTGGCTATGTCCACAGGCTTTAGAGCTGTTTACATCAATATAAAAATAAGTAAATAGGTGCAGCAAGGGTGGAAACGTTGATGGTTTTGAGCTCAACTGAATAGAAGATTGACATTAGGTAACGCATAGCTATAAAACCATGTAAATTAGTGGTCAACATGTGATAAAATTATGCAAAATAAAGAATCTAAGAAGAAAAAATAAAAAAACACCCTGGTGGAAAAGAGAAATGGTGATAGATGATCTGCTATCAGCAGCAACAGGAGTGATTCTGTTACAATGCTGTAAGCAGGATTATAAAATTAATGTGACTGTAGTNCAACAGGAGTGATTCTGTTACAATGCTGTGAGCAGGATTATAAAATTAATGTGAACAGGATGTGACTGTAGCAGAATGAAACGCTTCATTAACACAGAAGAATACAGACAAACAGCAGCTGACTGGAAAATGTAAACATCAGGAATCTTGTCCAACGAACCCTCTTCTGCTGAAAGGGTGTAGGCCTGGTTGGCAGCTGAGTAATCATTAGCTGCTGTTTTGATAATTTATTTATTTATTTTTTTCATTTTTTTGCAGAATAGGAATAAAGTCTGTAAGACTGATGACTAATGGTAGTGTAAAAGTTTAGCAATCTTTATTCTTTACACAAGGATATTGGGGTGTGAGCTTTGTGAGAAGACATTGGATAATAATCTCTTGTATCTTCACCACATTTTGATTCTTACATATTTTTTTTAAATCAGTTTTTACTATCTTGCTGACATGATTATTGTTTTGTGTGTAAATTCATTGGTCATGTCTTTTAAGAACATATTTTGAATAAATTTAGAAGAAAACAATGCAAAGAGAAAAAAAAATCAGTTTTAATATCAAACTTTGTCCATTTTTTTGTAATACAAGTTTCATTACCATTGTAAATAATTACTAATCTGTATTAATTACCTACAATTACACAAAAATGTAATTAACCACAAAAAGAGGTAAATAGTTTAGCATTGTGCATCAGTAAAAGGATTTAGTTTATTAACGTATTACCTAAGAACTATTACTCCAACCACAGAAACTCACGTCAAATTACTTTAGACTTATACACATTAAAATACACTTGAAAATATCCTTATAACTGCTTATGAATACATTATATCAAGTTGCAAAGCACTTTTTAGAGCTTATGTTATTGCAAGCTTAACAAGGCTGCATTGCATTAATGCCACAACTGATATGTGGTCTCCATTGTGCAGGCAGAATCCACCTTCTACAATAGAAAAACCAAACATCCTCTCTGGATAGCATCAGCTAGATAACGGATGCTTAATGTATAACTTTGTTTTATGATGTTGTATTCTGAAATATCAATTGCACTCTACAGCAGCGCAAACAAATAGCTGAAATTAGTTAACTACATAAGCAAAGCTCTACAATCAGTGTATATTCCTGGATCAGTATCAGATAGGAGTTCATAATGCAGTTGCAGAAACATGTTGAATATTAAAACAAGGACTCAGTAAGTTTCTGACAGTTCAAACTTTATTAGCCCCTCCATGTGTACAATCATCATCTCTGTTCATCACTCAGCTCATTTTAAAAATAATCATTAATGTTTGTAAAGTAAACGATGGACTGTATGTACACATTAGTGTGTGGAATCAGACACACAGAGCAGATCTGAGATCAGCTGGTTTAATGTTTCTGCAGACAGGCTGGCAGAAAGCAAGTTAAAGTTAAAGGACACATCGGAGAGACACACCCAGGAGACTGGAGGAAGAAAGACGAAAACTAAAGCAGCTTGAGGTAAAACAAAAGAAAGTCAAAAATAAAGAAGAAACAGGAAGCTCGAGACTGAAGTTTAGATGTAGTTTAGCTTGCTGTTGTCATGGCAACTGTAATCCACTGTGGAGGCCGTAGACTTGTTTCTGCCAGGAAACAACATGAAAACACTAGATGAGTCGATAATGTGGCACAGTATCTCTGTGACTTGTGTTCAAATCAGACAATTCTGCATCTTCTTCTGTTGTTAAAGAATTGTTAAAGTAGCAATTACTGCAAATTTTATGCACATAGCAGCCACCTCTTCCTCAGCAGTTTTATAGATCATCTTTGACTTACAGAGAAATTAACTGAAAGTGGACAACTTATGTTAAACTGTATTTCAGCCAGTTCACGTTGTGTAACTCATTAATTTCCTGTCTTTAAGAGCTCTTTCTCAGCTTTTAGAATAAGCTGCTATTTGTTTCAAAGTAAATGTACCTTTTAACTGACTCTAGAAACCACCTGAATATGTTCCTATCGATTTTGTGTTGGTTAAAATCCTTTAATACCTGGCGTCGGTGAGCTTCCACAGTTCAAAGACGGAGCGTCTAACTCTTGACTGGAAGAAGAAAAAGGATTACTTGTTATTCTAAAAATCAACAAATGGAGCTGTTTAAATCTGTAATCTGAATAATTTTCTAGCATCAGCAGTAAGACACAGAAGGAACTGGTTTAGATTCTGATCAATAAAGTTGTGTCTCAAAGTTTTAACTGTTGTACGATTGGTCGTTGGATAGTGTGATGTAGGAGGTAAAGTTTACCATCTGGGGCAACAGAGGTGGAGTCATCAGCCATGTCTGCTTGGTCAGCAGGCGTTGCTGCAACAGAAAACAAGTCCTAAGTATAACTGTTTTCTTGACATTACCTTTGAGAACTTCTACATTTTTCTTGTTTTTCCTATGAATGAAACAGCTGTTGCACAGCTGCAGTCATGATGGACTCACAGAGNTTTTTCCTATGAATGAAACAGCTGTTGCAGTGCCACACAGCTGCAGTCATGATGGACTCACAGAATAAACAAAAACTATACAGATAATGCATTATTTGTGTTGTGTGTAAAGATTTTTTTGCCTTAAATCTAAATGTTAACTTGGTGTATTCATTTTTATTTTCATTCGTTGGTATATTTTTTTACACTGAAAACATAATGTTGAACTTAAATCAACGCTGCTGATCTGCTGCCACCACTGTTTACCTTCAGNATGTTGAACTTAAATCAACGCTGCTGATCGGCTGCCACCACTGTTTACCTTCAGTTGAGTCGAACAGTTCTTCTTTAGTGTCTTCCTTCACAGAGTCATCCCCGGGAATGTCGTCTTCATCATCTTCCACCGTCTCCCCGTCCTCTTCCTCAGTGACCCCGGAGTCTGCCTGGCCATCACTGTCAGGTTCCGCCTGACTTGTCTCAGAGTCAGCTTTGCTGTCATCCTGGTCTTGAAGCGAACTGTCATCACTGTCACTGGCATCCTGCTCTGTGGGCAGGTCTTCCTCTTCCTCTGTCTCCTGCTGATCAGCTTCCTCTAGTACTGCTTCTAGTGACTCAGTTGTTTCGGTGTCATCATCTCCATCAGTCCCCAGTATTTCTGCCTTTTCTGAATCCTCATCTGCCTCCTCTTGGCTCTCTGTACCTAAGCTGTCATTATCATCTGTGGCTTTCTGATCATCATCATCATCACCGTCATCAAGTGTGTCAGGTTCTGTGGGTTAAATATATTACATATACATATTACAATATATTACATTATCCATGGACTTGTTGGCACAAGTCAAAACTTTGGACACACCTGCTTTACTCAGTGAAGAGGTTCTTGTCACGACATAAATTGCTAAACATGTTTTTCTGTATCTATACACCATCTTTACCCATTCTCTAACCTGTCCTTCGCAGCATCATGACAGGAGAAATCTTTAATCATTTCAACTGATTTCCCAAAAAAGACGATACAATTTACCTGTCAGCTTTGATGGGGCTTATCTGTTTTGTGGAAACCATTTCAGGTAATAAAACTTATGAAGCTGATTATGAAAATGTCACTGTTCACCAAACATACCAGTGGTTGCTTGGAGGGTCTGAACAATGAAGCTTGTTTTATGTTTTTGCTCTTTTTCTTCAGTTCGTTTTATTCTTTTGTGTTCATTACTGGTTTACCGTTATTGAAGAGCAGTATTTTTTTCTTAAACTTCTTAAAAGTTGTCTCAGTACATTTTGTCAGATGCTTCTTTAGTTAATAATTTATTATTTTTAATATACATGTATTTTTAATCATGCTATGTCTATAATTTCCTATAATGTCATTTACTTTAGTTAAACTCCTCTTTTCTACTAAAGCCCTTGCCACTGTCTGAACAGAATGAATATTTAATGTATGTACTACCGTCATTGTCGGTGGCATCAGACTCCTCACTCTGGTCATCTAAAAACACAAAACAGAACATGGATAAGCAACACTGAAGTAAAGTAATAACTTAATGACCATGACTATGAAGGTCACTGTTGTAATTTTGTAAATGTTTTATGTCAACACATCCTGAGAATAAACAGGATTAACAGGTCACAGAGTATAAGGAAGTAAAATACTAAAGACACTCCTCCGATTTAATCAGCTCTTATATACTTTGTTCCTTTTTCAAAAACATCACATTTAAGATCAGTAATTAACACACACACACACACACACACACACACAGTCAGATACTGACCTTTAGTGTCAGTTGTCTTTACTGAATCTGTGGGAGTTGGAATAAAAAACAGAAAAGGTTTTCTTTTACGTTAACTTATTATAATCAATGTCTCAGTAATAGAAGTAGTATATGTAATGAATCAGTGGCTGTATGAATTGGTGTACTAGTTTACTTTTTGATACTTCAAATAAGTACAATCAATCTTTTTTCTGTACAACCAAGTTTTATTCTCCTTTTTATGACCGTGTTTTCCCTGTAATCATGTCCCTGCAGTGGTTTTATGCTCTTGGTATCGCTGTCTAAACATAATGTATATTTAAAGTATTACTGCTGTCCTCAGTGTCTTTACTTTGTTTATCTGCAGAAAACACCAGTGCATAAAAACACACTTTAATCATCCGAAATGCTATTCTTGAAGCTAAAATGAAAATTAGATGAAGTTCTTATGTTAAGAAAGAAAAAAGACTAGCAAGACGACATTTGTGCAATGAAATAAGTCCAAACATACAGAACTGAGCATTTTGCATACATGATGGCACCAAAGCAGAGATCACATGGTGTGGCGCTCTGTAACAGTTGCAAATAGGAGTGACTAATGAGCAGAACATTTTTTAAGACCGTAATGACCATAAGGGTTAGTTCTGTTTACTTTTAACCAAACCCACACTAAGCACAAAAGAAACTATTTCTGTTAGTCACTTTAAAGTGATTCGGTAAATAGTACCATGTCCGGTTATTGTTATGTAACACCACGTGTCATCCGGATGTTTTCCTACAGTTTTATATTTTGTGTTTACTCTCAGGGCAATGAATGGTTTCATTGTATTCTGTTAATCCTGACAGTAGTTTTCCTTGTAAAAAAAATATATATATATATATATAAACGTACCACAGCAAGCCATTTGAATTTGACGTCCAGCATCTTTTGATCAAAAATCTGACAAATGGGCCTATTTTGTCATTGCGGTGAAGTGGAAACCAAATCATAATCATTAGATGATATCAGATGGCAGGTATTTGATAAAATTAGCCAAGCTAAATGTATAAACACTGAAAACATTTAAATATATTAACTGATTAAACTGGATCTATCCAAGAACCAAGTAGAGAGTTGATCAGGAGTAACAGCAATACTGGTTATACCATAGGTAATGAGCTGTCAGCTAAATTTAGTTTAATGTGAGAGTCACTGTGGATGAGTGGCAGGTTAATGATACTGAGACAATTTTAGTCTACTTTTAAATTATATGTGTTCGGAGTGCTTTGTACAACAAAGCCACACACACTCACCTGTCTCAGCAGAGTCTGTGGGCTCTGAAACAAATGAAAAAAATAAATGTTTTCAGATGTTTTTGTTTCTTTTTATACTTGGAAATATTACTGCATATGTTGCCTTTATAGAGACAGTTAATCTGGTAATAGTGGTGGTGGAGCTGCAAGTAGTATAAGTAGCTGTCGTAATAATGTCCTGGCATTCAGTACTGTCCATAGTATTAACTGCAGCATTATAGCAAGGCCAAGTCTGTATTTCCTCATATTTCTTTTTTGGCTCATCACTATAAAAGAGTGATTAATAATTCACTATTTTGCGGATGTCAAATGTTTTTCTGACTCTTTTAATTCTTCCATAAAGGAGATTTAATCCAGAGATATTCCTGTGTGCAAATATCAGCGCTACTCAGGAATAATATTAGTTGTAATTACCCTCTTCCTTGGGGTCGTCATCAGAGTCCTTACTGACATCTTCTAGAAAGTCATAACATCAGACCATCAGAAAAGTTTAACAACATTATCACAGAATGGCTCACAATATGAAAGATGGCAGTCAGGTAAAGTTTAACATACAGAGAACACACAGGTGTTTCACCTTCAGGAGTTATGTTACGTAACTAACATGGAGGTTAGCCGTGTGGTTTTCTTACAGCCTTGTATCTTTATTAGAAACAATAGGCTACATTATGTTATACAGGTCGGTCAGAGTTTTACAGTTGTTGGTCCTACATATCTTGTTAATAACATGTGGTAAGAGTTCAAAGAGCTAAATGAAGTAAAAGACTTTGAAAAGTAACAGGAATTTAATGTGGTGAGCACCCTATCAGAATAAAAGCATGAGCCACAGGACACACCTCAGCTCTGATTTAATCATTGTTTTAAATGCGTCATGTCTTCTTGTCCCATTATATTCAAATTGAACCTGATCTGATTGGCCAGATTATTTACACTTAAAAATTGATCTTCATCTCAGTTGTTTCTTCTGAGTCAGAGGAACCAAAAACAGAAAAAAAAAAATCCTTTTTGCCCCCTTTTTGGAATGTAACTTCCTTATTCCTCCTATAGTTCAGGTTTTTCCAGGTAGTCTGGAAACTGTCTTACGGTTTGAGATGACAGAACTCCTGAGATGATTAACACCAGAGTAAAGGTGTATAAGAGAAGAAGGAAAAAAGAAATCAGAGGCTGTTAGGGTAAATTACCGTCAGATGATGTGGAAGCGACTGTAGAGAAAAAAATGTTGTATAATTAACACGTTATATAATATTTAATAATGACAGTATATCAGATAGTTAGCAATTACTTAACAAGACAGCATAAGAAAAGAAAGAAAGAAAATGGCTTGTTAACAATGTATTACACAATAAGTATTATTTTCTTTAGTCCACAAGTTTGTACATATATAAGTAGATTTAGTGCATACAGATTTATCTAAGCACATCTGTACATTTATGATTCCACAAACACATAAAAAGGCAAACACGTTTCACCTTTGCCATCATCTGTGACGGTCTCAACGCTGTCATCTACAGACACAGAGAGCAATTTATTGGGAATACAGATCCAATCCATTCAATGTTTTAGGTAATATAACTTATATGAAAAAACAAAAAAAATCAATGCATCACCAAATGCCATAATGACAACAAAACAAACAAAAAAAACCAAAAAGAAAACTTTTTGAACTGTGTTGACTATTGTTGGACTTTATCAGTTATAAAACGGTTAAGGTACTTTCATTTAGTTGTAGTTTAAGTTGAGAAAGTCAATACAAAGACTGTAGGAAGGGACTGACTAATGAGCTTTTCTGTGTTGGATATCATTCGATCACTCAACAGAACTACCATGGTTTGAATCAGGTGAACACACAGACAGATGGGTGGCTGCACAGAAACAGACAAGTTACCTTCGGTGCCTTCAAGAGATTCTACGCTGTCACCTGTGGAATTAAATAAACATGTTTTTAATGAAGTAAAATTATACCAGTTGTTGTTGTTTTGATGTGGCACTGGCTAATATCACAGCTAAAACACCAGCCATTGCAATATCAGGTTTCATCACATTGATTTTGTAATTAAAACCAAACATGTAAAGACAGAAACCTTTTGTCAGAAAACATGGAATCCATACATGTTTATCTTCATATGTACACACACACACACATTATACTAATGTGGAACATATGCATTTTCATTTATGTTTATGTGTTTAATTTCCTCATTGCGGTTGTTTTCTTGTAGTCATTGCCGTTATATGATCTCTTGTAGTCATTTTGCGTGTCTCAGTGTGTGTGTCTGTGCAGAATGAACCTGTTCAGTTAAACATAAAACAATATCAAACACTGACAAGAAGGAAATCGTAATCTCACCTTCAGTAGATTCTTTGCTGAAACTTGTGGCTTCATCTGAAATGCTTTCTAGAAAAAAAAAACAACAAAAAACAAAACAAAACAAACAAACAAACAAAAAAAAAACAAAGAAAAAAAAACGTATTCATAAATTATGCAGATGGGCAATATGACAACAACTTTTCAGTGTTTTAAAGACAAATCACAGACAGAGGACTTCATAGTTTCACTGACCTGGACCTTCCGTTGATTGATCAGCTGATTTTACTTGATCTGTAACACACAGACAAGTAAA
>CM047991.1:22165373-22185031 GCA_026261665.1 Melanotaenia duboulayi | reverse complement strand
AAATAAATAAATAAATAAATAAACAGCAGGGTGTGAACTGTTTTGTAATAATGTCATGGAGAGCTAGTCTCTCTTGAGTCATGTTTACCAGTTGATGTTTAGTTTCTTCACTCCACACGGGCATGTTGATAATGACAGTTTTAGCCTATTTTGGAGAAAAGATGAAGACAATTGAGAAGAGATTGTGTTTGACGTCATTTATTATTCTCAACGGCCAATAAGACTGAGCATGCTCACTGACAGACAGAATACCTAATACAAGTTAAATCAGTTGAAATAGAGATGTTGATGGAATCTGGCAACGGCTATGAGGCACATACAGAAAAGTATGAGAGACAGATGCTTGGCTTGCTGTCTTTGTGTCACACAGGATGAGGTGGGTGGACTGGGTTAGGACCCTACTCAGACTGACAGTTACTACTGTTGTTTCAGATTTGAGCTGATTGGCCAGTGATAGGTCACCAGATCCTCAACTTAATCTCAATTGTCCCTTTTTGAACCAAGTCATTCCAGTTCATGTTCAGGGCTAATTTTGCTAATTTCGCACTTTGACCACCTGTGCTACTGACCCAATAACAGTGCCCCCCCATCTGAATCTTTGACCTAAAATCATTAAGTTAAAATAAACCTTTTTAAAAGAAGCTGCAGAAGGAAAATATATGTTCAGTTTTCTTATTAGTTCACTAAATCTGTAAATTGACTTTTTAAAGACATTTCTGTCCACATGCTTTGTGCATGGTTGCAATACAAAACATAGCAGACACTAAATATAAACTAAATTAAAGCTGCCCTAGTCATTAATGAAGAGGCAGTATATCTCCGGGATTTTTCAACCATTAAAGTCATGATTATTTTTTTTATGTCAGGAATTATCCTTAATCCGTGAAGTTTTAGTGAATAAATATATGTATGTGTGTGTATATATATATATATATATATATATATGCATTAATCTTATTAAGTAAAACTTCAAAATGTGCGTCAAAAACACATGACTAAGATCATTTTTAAGCCAGTTGCCACTGTACAATGCAGGTGTTTGCTTTCAAATGGATGTGCATAATGTTGTCGGATCTAGTCCTAGCACAACAATTAGATGGATCAATAATACCAACAGATACCAACAGACAAATAATAAATTGAAATTGTTAAAAGAAGCTGTAGCTGATGTCACAGTGAGCATGTCCATATCTTTATTATTTTTATACCAGTCTTACACTGGAATTTCAGTGTGCTTATCCTGTAAGGAGGACAAAATGATACGGATTACTTACTATAATTTAACATCGATAGAGAATGTTTTCTTCTCTGATGAAGCATAAAAAATGTTATCCCACATCTGCAACACAGTCTTTATCCTATTTTTTTCAGACATGTCCAAGGTCATCTCTTGTTTGAGTCTGAAAGTATACTCCATTTTAGACTTTTTTAACCTTTAATTTATTGTAATATGAGAAAGTTTGCAAGTAATTTGTGCTTTTGGTGGCTATTTATGGATTGGACATGCACACTATAAACTGGTCTTACAGCTGTGGGCCTTTCAGGTACTTTATGAGCCTAACAGATAATTAAACAGCTCCAAGAGTTTGGTGAATCAACTTAGAGGACTGAAAACAAGAATGGAAAAACTACGAGGCTGTATCAGGCTCAATGGGTTTCTCTTCTGTCCTTTAAGATGAATCTGATGTTCTGTGGAAACATGCTTCCTCATGCTGAAGGTTTATCTGTGCTACCCACATATTTAATGAAATTTAAACAAACTGAAATACCATGTAGGTATTATTTTAAGAAATAACATCATGGTCGTTCAACTTCAAATAAATAAGTGACAATAAAATGTCTCAACTGTATAAATTACCGTATCAAAGTATGCTATCTTATACGTATTTATGCAGGTAGGATGACTCCACTGTGTAGATTGTTGAATGTAGATATTCAGCTATTAAATAGACTAATTGAAACACACAAAATTGTTTAATTTTTTTTTAAATATACAAGTTCTATGAAAATGCATATAAGTACCAAAAATTTAAGTTTATTTCACAGCACAAAAGTCTAATTACGGACGTACAGCAGTGCAGCCTTGACAGTTTAAATTAACCCATCAAAGTACGCTACCTAATATATTTATGAAGGTAGTTTGATTCGACAGTTTAAATTACTCCATGAAAATGTGCTACCATATACAGTAGCCTATAAATGTGCAGATAGGATGTCTCAACAGTGTAACTTACCCAATTCAAGTATTAAGACAGGCTGTCTCAGCAGTATAAATAAATGAAAGTTTCTTTTATTAAGCACTCTAATGCACCAGGCTGAAATGAATGTCTCATTTACAGGCTTGCAAAGAACTTGGTGAGGAGGTCAGTTAATTTGAATTGGGTGTGTTGGAGACACAAAATATCTAAAACATGTAGGGCCGTGGTACTTGGCGACTGGGTTGAGTGTCACTCCATTAATGGAATAAAACGTTCCAGGGTTCACTTCTATTTGGTAAACTACATGTTGCTACATCCTTTTTTTTTAAATGAATGTCTGTGCCTTTGTTTTGAGTTTCTTAGATTTGATTTTGGTGAATTTTAAAAACAATATGTTACCAGGTTGTAATAACCAAAATCCTATTTTCATACAACTCATGGAATTGATTTTAAGGCCAATTCCAATGTTTATAACTGACCTCGGGCATTTCAGTATAGTTAAGTGAATATATAGCCTATACTCAGCCATGAAACATCAATGAGGATGCTTGTATCAGATTCCACTGGGCCTTTTTTACTTATATACATGTACTGGGTACTGTCCCCATAAAACTGCAACTTTACTATTACAAAAACGTCAAAGGCTAGTGATTTAGCTTTTTTTTGTCCTTCTGAAGTATGTTCTTTTATACCTGGACACATATTTACTGCCAATCAAAATAAAATGCAATCTATAAACTTGCTGTGACAGTTATGTAATTGTTAATATGTCTCAGTCTGATCCTCTGAGTGATCTCATAAGTAAGTCTTTTCTGTTAAAGTAGTTGAGCCAATGACTAAACCAAAAAGACATCCAAGACACAAATTTTAAATCAGACTTAACATTCATTCTTACACAAAGGTTCATTGTTGTCCCACCGGTTTAACCACCAAAAGCTACAGTTATGTTTGTATATACTTGCTGTTCATGTTTGCCTCAGTTTATCTTCTCATAGGTGCTCCTGATGATTCTCTGCTTTTTTTTTCCACCAGAGATCATGTTTTCTGTTGGGTTTCTTTTAAAGTGTGGCGGCAGTTTGTCTGTTTTCCTGTTATTCCTGTTGTTTCTTGTTTTCTATTTTTATCTCCTTTGTTTCTTCACTTCCTCCCTCTCTCTTCTCCACACTCTCTCCACTTTGTTTGTTCCCCCTGTTAGATGCAGTGTTAATATTCCCCTTTGGTAAAACCTTTTTTTTTTTGGTACAACATGGCAGCATTCTGCCATTAAAATCATTCTGTTTTTTATGATACTGGACAGGAGAAGGTTGCATTTTTGGTCCCTGACATTTTTTTTTACTTTGTTTAACTAGCAAAATGTCAGGGCTGACTACACAAAGAGAAACATGAATAATCCCAAATTCAGTTTAGAAATTAATTTCAAGTAACAGCTGGCCTCTTATAATTATTTAGATAGGATCATAGACAAATATAAATACTGACAGGTGTACAAGACAGATGTACTGTGCTGAAGTAAAAACCTGAAGAAACCAAATAACTGCTCTGAGAGCAGTTTTAACAGCACCGGTCAACTGAGGACAAAACCCACATAGAAGAAAGACTGGAATAAATCTGTCAAAGTGTGTTAATGTGCATGAGTGTGTTAATGTGTGGTAATGCGCGTGGGCTTGTGTGTGTGCATTGGCATGCTAACAGCCTTTAATAAGGTTTGTGTCTCAGCTTAAGTCGATAAATCATTTGTACAACAGCAGTAACCCGAGAGCCACGGTCAATTTAACGTTCAACTATCACTTAGAAAAGAAAAAGAATGTTTGTGTTGCAACATGTAAAAACTATATAAAAACATGTAGTTTCAGGAAATGCAGTAAATTATTAAATATGATTTATATTTTCACATTACAGGCATTTATCAGACACTTTTGTCCAAAGCGACTTAAAATGGCTAGGCAGTAGCCTTTAGGGTCTTGGCTAAGGCACCAGGAAAAAGGTTTGTTTAAAAAATCTGAAATATTTATGTTATTTTATTCATGATAAAATAGTATGGATGTGATTTTTTGTCACCTTCCCCCAAATGTCAGCAGCTGAAGCCTTGATGCCACCACTCCAGCAATCCAGAGCAAAGAGGCTTAAAGAATCCTCGTAGAAGTCTATTGCACACTTGAAGAACTGCAGTCTCCTCGGAAGGAGGTGTTTACCTTGTCCTCTCCTGTGGAGGGCTTCAGTGTTATCCAATCACTACATTTTTTTTTTGTAGAGTTATGTACTGACTATATAATTATGTATCGACAATATTCCCTCCCACCCATGCAATATGCAATATGGAGGAGTCATCTGAGAGCAGAGAAAGAGGTGTAAAGGGTGACTTGTCATCCCTAAAGCATACAAACTGTATGCTGTGCTAAAACAAAGATTTAAGATAATAATATTGACAAGCAGAACGGGTCAAAGCATTAGTAAACTAAACAGTAGCTTTGGGCCCACACCCTAAATAAAAATATGCTTAGGGCCACATAAAGGCTCGGGCCAGCCCTACTAACAGGCCATCAAAGAAACCCTAAGATCCAGAGATATCATGGCATTAAAGGATGTTGATAGCACTGAGACTGTGCATGATGGGATTTGGAATTGAGATATATTCCTTTGAGGGCATGGATAAACAGCTGACATCATTATATTCTAAGTATAAAACCATTATGGCACAACAGGAGTGGAAATGTCATCAGTGTTGTGATAAGAGTTCTGTTGTAGAAGAAAGCTGAGGAAGGAAAATGAAACTATATAATTATTCAGTCCTCAATGTCAAATTGCTCCATATTTTTCTGTGAACCAACATTCCCACCTTTATCATCCATTTGTTCAGTGGTTCTCAAACTGGGGATCGGGACCCAGTGGAGGGGTTGCTAGATGATTTCAGGGGGTCGCCTTCATTTTTTAACACATTAATTCATGAACAGCAAAGTTAGTACACCTGCCATATTAAAATCTGAATTTGACATTATCTCCACGAGAGAATCTGATTTTGGGGATGTACATGTCTTGTCACAGCGGTAAACCATCAAAAACCACTTTACCCTCCTTATTTATGAAGATCCTGACATTTTTCCAGCCAGGATGGCTGCAAGATGACCTATTTGATACATAACACAATCAGTCACTAAGTCGCTGCGTGAGGGTGGGGGTCGTTAATACCAGCGTATGTTATCTTGGGGGTTGTGGCTCAAAAAGTTTGAGTACCACTGCATTGGTTGATAGTATCAAGCTGCTTGAGCTTTGTTCATCCAGGACAATGGGGGAGATTGGTAACGTGCATAGGACTCTGTTGTCGTCTCTAATGAATATAAAAAAGAAAAAGAAAGGAAGAGAGAAATAGAGAAGGGAATGGGAGATAGGGGATGGGAAGGAGGTGGTGTTGATGCTGTCCTTTTGAAGTCCCATTACAAACAGAAGCAGAGCAACAGCGCTGCACACTTAAGCTGTTTTTATAGAGGAAAACTTTTTTCTTTAATTAGAACTCAACAGATGAACATTTATCAGCTTTCAGAATTAAGTGAATGATTAATTAACCAAACTGTGTGTTTTCCATGGACTTGAACAGCAGTGGGTATTCAGCCTTCCTTTCAGTCTAGTGTGGAACTGCAAGAAAAACAATCCTGGGGTAATTAGAATAAATGCAGGACAGGTTGCAATCAGAAAACGGAATAATCCATTAAGCTATGCATTAAGAAGACAAAAAGGGGCTGGCTTCACACTGTGCCAGACTCCGTCCCAGTCTGTTGCTACCTCTGCAATAACACTCTGCAAGCATGTGGAGAAGTGAGCTGCTGTTTTTCTGAAGGTTTGCTTTGTTGTCTTGTTGGCTGCTGTTACGTTTCTGAAGCAACAAACTTCAACTAAACAAGTATGTTCCAACTGACACATAAACACACCCACACACACATACACACAACACCACACCACACATACATTTTCTTGTCATCTATCTTATTAGGGACCCTTATCCTAAAGATACCCCTATCCATCAAGCTAACCCCTTACCTAATGTTAAAACCAAGTCTTGGCCTGTGAAATGTACAGGACTTTGTAAAAAAAAGCACCTTTTCTCATCAGTCAAGTCAAGAATCAGTTGATCTGGGATCAAAGAAATCTGCCTCCATCATTCAGGGGTTAGACACATCCACAGTCAGGTAATGTGACATCAGGAATTCCAAGTTCATCTCCCCTTTGAGAGATGCTACACCCCCAAAATATTCATTCAAGCCACACAATAAGCTATGGTTGTAAACCCTGAATATCTTTTAGGACTGATTATTCCATTTTAAAGTTCTGTTCAATAATAGTGTTAGCATTGTCCTAAACTCTTTATCAGAAGACCACCAGACTTAATGCTGCTCAAAGTAAAAAAAAAAAGAAACACATCCCGTGTATAAACAAAAAGTGATTGTACTGTATGTTATCTCTCCACAGTTTAGTGTGTATTCTAGAGGTAACCCAGAATCAGTAATATGAGACTGAGAGTCACTCCGGTATCATCTTCATGGTCTTGGTTTCTTTGTTTCTTGTCTTTCAGCTGTTGCTAAAATGGTTCTACAATATATTTGTAAGGTCAAACTTACACAAGGGCAGGTTTAATAAGTGTAACTGAGATCAGATGATGGCCTTCTTCTGATTTGTTATGGAAAATAAAGAACATGACAATAAATGGGTTCTTTATTAAGACTTGCCTTTTAGCAAGTGGCTTAAGGGAACAGGTCCTTGAATATAAAAAAAATTATTCTCCTAAAATCTTCATGAGTTGATGAGAAAACCAACCTGCTGTTGGATAATAACTGATGCAGAAAGAACTTACAATGCAATACTGAGTACATTCACTAGCATCTCTAGCTCCAAGAGACTCATAAAAATTCAGCAAATTCTTACATAGAAAGCTAAGTTTGGTTGTCTTTCTGATAATAATTTCACAATACAATAGGTATAAGTTCTCAAAGAAATCATTTTTGTCCAATCAGCTTTCAAGGAGTTCTCTAACTCTCCATCCTCTTTTTCCAAATATGGTCATATGGCTACAGAAAGGCCAAGCTGAATGCCAGAACTAAGGCTTCAAATCACCAAGGTTTTTATGGAGAAAAAGACATTTAAACAATCTACAGATGTCTAGACTAAAACCTTCCTAGTGTTTTCTTTTCTTTGTTACCTAAATATACATTTTAGAAAATATCTTCACCCAATATTGTCACTCTCTTCACATAAAACTTAACAGTCATTGCATGTTTTTAGACATCCAGACCTCAAAGAAAACCTTATCCCAACAAAACCCAACATTAACATCTCTGCTGGTGTTCTCTGAGAGATTTGCATGATTTCAAGACTTCAGCTGTCCGTCTTACACATTCAGAGTCATTTGCATTACATGCAAATGAGTAACAAGGATCGTGTTCCCCAGGCTAGAAATAGTCTAATTTCGCTGGACATTTAAAAGTCAGTTTTATTGTCACGCTCATTCTTAGTTGATGTCTGATCGCTTGAGCCTGACAGGAAGAGCTGAGGTCAGAAAAAGTTTGTTCAGTTTAATTTTATTGAAATAAGATACAGTGAACAAACATAATAGTGTAGTTTAAATGTTTCACAATCTTATGCAATAATAAAAGTTAAACAAAAACAAAACAAAACAGATAAACTGAGCAGATTTAATACTCTGAGGTCTGTTGGAATTCAAGAGGCAGAAACCCTTACACATACCAATAAAATAAATCTTAATTTTGAATTTAAAGTGACACAATACATTTTTTATCGCTAATCTAAATCATCTGATGAAGTTTGGTGATACAGTTTCCTTTAGAAATCAAACACAAACTTACAAAATGTAAATTTGTTTCACAGCTGTGACTAAAATAACAACCTCATCTTTGAGCAGACTAGTTTATATCTGTTTCAGGTGGAAGGGTCAAACACACTGTAAAACTAGTTGGCTTGAATAAGCCCCCTATATTGTGGAGACCTGTCTTTGCTCTGGTCAACCAATCAGATGGCTCGGTGAGTTTTCAAAGTTGCATCATAGTTAGAGACTGAACCTGCTGCATATGTGTTTCATGCCTAATGTTCGAGTTTTTAACAGTACCTATGAGTTATTGTGATTACATGTGCTCATGTAAGTGTGTGTGTGTGCGTGTGTGTGTGTGTGAGAAAGACTTGTCACCATGTGTAATAGGTTACATGTTTGTGTATCCAGGGTTAATGTGGGTTCATCGTGTTTCAGATCTGGCGGCGGTTGGTCCTGGATCTTCTCTTGGGTGCTCGGCTCCTCACAAGAGTTTTTGGCTGAGGGATGATTGGCTGCGATGGGATGATGGGGATTTGAATGATGTGGGTGGGGCTTTGTTGGATGTGGGTGGGACTCTGACGTTTAGGTGAGCGGTAACTAAACTTTTTCTTTACACCCTCATCAGAGTCGTTGCTTTCGTCTTCTGAAAGAAAAGCAGTTTAAAACAAAGGATGAGTATGTTCAAACGTCTGGAGCACAAAATCATGTTTTATAACTAGCATAGAATTGAATTTCCTCAGACAGTTATGATTTTATTAACATTTCACCATGGTTCAAAGAAAATTGTCACATTTGGCAGTGTATACTTTTTACTTGAGATGGACTGGGAGCAATGCCTGGTTGGCAAATTGATAAAAATGTGTTCGTCTAACTAGTCCCCTCAAAGATGTTAAAGCTAAGAGGATTTTAGTCTCACCATCTTCTTCCTCCACACTGGTTGCAGCTGCTACAGCAGGCTCTGAAATAAAGCAATTAGTTAAACAATTAATCAAGTAATTAACAAATAAAAATGTAACTTAGCACAGATACATGCATAGATTTAATTAAATATTTGTATTAAAGTGAAAACAAAAACAAATAATAAGCAAAAAAAAAAAAAAAAAAAAAAAAAAGAAAAAAGAAAAAAAAAAAACTATATGTATCTTACCAGGTGCTGTCACCTGATTAGGTGCTGGAGCTAAAAAAAAAAAGCAGACAAACAAACGAACAAACAAACAAACGAATGAACGAACGAATGAATGAATGAATGAATGAATGAAACAGAATTCTAGGAAAGATGGATGGATGGATGGATGGATGGATGGATGGATGGATGGATGGATGGATGGATGGATGGATGGATGGATGGATGGAAAGATGGATGGATGAGTGTAAATACATATGTCTTTATGAACTTATAATTGTTCTCACTGTCTGGCATCTCTGCACTGGAGCTGCTGGTGTCTGAAACATAAATAGGTGACCCTGGTAAGTTCCACCATTACTCATCTGTTCAACCAGCTTACACTATTTTTGTTTACAAATGTCAGACCAGGGACTTAGTTTAACAAGGAAAACATTAGGACAATTAAATGATGTTCACATGCTGTTATCACCAAATCATCATCATAGTCATGTTCCTACCTGATGGTGGTCCTCCATAATGCTGGAATTCATCTGAAATCAGTCAGTTTTGAAAAATGTTACATAAATAAATATATTTACATATATTTGCTAATGTAATGACGCTGAATAGAAACATTCATATCTTTTGTATCAGTATAATGTCCTGTTTCTATCCCACTTGTCTCAATATGTTATAGTCTGTAATAATTAAATGCTGATTGATATCAAACATGTGTACTGAGGAATGATGGAAAACATTTAGGTTTTTAATAGTAAAAAGCTTTGTGAAGTATCCTTTCTTTTTCTCTGTGGCTTGAAGTTATATGACATTTATTGCTCAAACTAGTTTCCAATATTTTTCCACTAGAAGCAGACTTTATATTTTGGTCTGTTTGCTCTCAGAGAGAAATAATGTATATATTAAACCTCAACATGAACACTAAACAGCGGTCTGTGCAGATCTTGAAGTGCTGCTAATCAGCACTTGCAGATGCGCGACTACCTGTTTTAGCCACACGGGGGCAGAGCTCAAAATATGGAACCACTTGAAACATCAGCGCCTCATTGGTAGTGCTTTTCATGCTGTTGGTTTTTGCTCAGAGATGGGAAAGACCTCATTAATGTTTGTGGAGAAATTAAACATTGTAAGTACTTTAAAGTATGGATTGCAGCCACAGTCCTGTTGGATGTGATGCTTTTGTGATCATAAGGGAAAAATTTCTGATGCTTTGCTGTTTTTGTTATAAAATTGGTTGTTGGGCCATCCTGTACACCAGAGTAAAAATCAGTTTTTGGTGTGGACATTAATCACAATGTCTCTGAATGTTCAAAGCTTCAGGGAACCCCTGTGCTCTTTGGGGGACCCCAGGTTGTGAAAAATTGCGTTAAAGTGCCATTAACGATACTTACAAAATCATTATTTTAATTTATTTTCTTTGTTGACTCAGTTAATGATGTTAAAGCATCACATTATGCAGATACAAATCACTTTCAAATGAAATTATATGTCATACCTTTACACCCAGATCTCTTGTAAAAAAATGCATCCCTTTTCCTTTTTGGTATTGTAGAGATCCTTGGTGTTATAGCAAACCCTTTATTTCTTATTTGATATACCTCCTGTCTAGAGGCGAATCTTATCCAGCTCATTCAAAAGTTCCCTTTCAAGGAAGCCAGAAATAACAATTATCAAATGATCCATCAGACTAGAATTTATCTGATTATGGCCCAAAAATTTCAAATATTTCTGTGGTTGTAGTGACTACAGGCAGTTTTTAGGTGCGATGAGAGGCAACAATGACAGCTCTTGTTCACTTATTGGCCCTTCAAGTGTGGTGCTATGGATATAATTGGTTGAAGCGTGACTGTTAAACAGCGTTAGATGTTGATAGAGCAGACAATACTTTTTTAAAGTACCTGCCTGCATTTCAAAAGATAAGCTCACAACTTACATTCTATTTTTTGCCAGATATTAAACTTAAACAATAATTTGTGTTACAGCATTGATGATGACTGTTGATGGCTTACATCCCACTTAAATATTATTGTAATAGTGCACATTATATGTTATATTTATTTATTTACTTTAAAAAAGAAAACCAAAAAAGAAAACAGTTTTATGTAAGTAGCAGAGGAGTCTCTGGGCTGCAGTCTTACCAGGCTGATCTCGAGACACAACATTCATGCTCTCTGAAACAGCAAAAACGAACGGTTAAGTGAGAATATCTTTAACCATTAAGCTCTTCTGCAATCTTTTAATGTTGTTTACAATCAAGCCTTCAGGTGGCACCAATACCAGACAATTTTCTTCATGCTTAAATATGCTTATGAAAAACTTAGCAAAAGGATCATTCCCAAATGAGGAAACAAATGAGCTCATTCAATGTGCAAGTTAATCCGTTTTAATGATTGTTTGAAATACTTATGTCTCTGATGTCTGTAGTACAGATTTATTTAGTTTATGAATGAAATATTTTGTTAGTTTAGCTGAGTTTTCTTGGTGAGAGTATTCTTGTTTACTTTCATTTACAAATGAACAGACAAAATGTTTAAACATGAAGCACTGTGGTTAACTCTAATGTAAGATTCACCAATACACAGATGATAGACAACTGTTTGTATCTGTCTAACAGAAATTAGTATTTGTATTGAAAATTAGACACTATAACAATATCTAAACTTGAAAGTCTGTGCTCACCTGTAGGCGCTTCATCAGATGTTGAATCTTTATCTGACAAATACAAGAAAGACAGAGATGGATTACAGACAGATAAGTTAAACCATCTGCATGTGTGAATGATGAGATTCAGACAGGTGATTTACCTGTCGGCATGGCTTGTATTCCAGCATCTGCAAACATAAAATGGTTAAACAAGCAAGATACAGTAACATGAAGATATTTAACTAGATTCTCAATAAGAACAGATGTAATCTCACCATTGGAGTCAAGGTCTCCTTCTACCAGCAGGACAAATAGAGAGAATAAAAGAACAATGTTCCTGTAAGACAAACACAACCTTAAGTCTGAGGATTTTCTGCCCTCAAGGGGCTATCATACAGAGGCCAAATTAAACACCGAGCAGCACATAAGTCAGAGCTGCTTTGTCATTTATCAACCTTTCATATTTCCACATCATCGGTTTGGCTTGTTGCATTACCATAACGTATAGACATCAAAGCCATCTCCCAAAACCTTGCCCCAAAGGTCTGACACAGGAAACATGAATGATGATCTTCACTGACATGAAAAATCTCCACGCTGATTTAAATAAAGTTAGTCTTAAGCTTTACTTATTATCAAGGCTTTTGATTTTAAGATTAAAGTATTGTAAAGAAATTAGTAAGGAATATTTACTTCAGATTCAGAAGACAAAGATTTAAGACAATTGGGACAAGATGGCATTCCACTGATGTCAAACCTTCTGATTTGAATTATTTTTCTTTTTTTTTTTTCCATTAGTATATGCGTTGCCACATAAACCTGCTTCTCCTTGACTTCTAAACCACAATCGTGAATCAAACCAAAGACCATAAACTCTACATAAGCTGCATGGTGAGCTGAAGGAACAGATTATTAAATCAAACAGTAACCTTCATACCAGAGTGAAAACTCGGTTTCCTCCTTCTGTGTCACTGTCAGAATGTGTTATGTTTTTAGGGTATCTCTGTGGCAACGTTAAAAATGGCAGCTTTAACAAAAACTACTTCTTTACAGTGTTAGCTCATACAGAGGAGAGGACAGACGTACCTGGTGAGCATGATGCTGTGAGGTCAGACAGGTCCCTGATCTGTACAACAGGTAGGCAGACAGGTGAACGCTCAGGTAGGCAGGCAGGTAACTTACAGTACTTCAGTATTGCACTGCAGGAATCTTCTGGCTCTCAGCATCTGGCGGTGGTTTATATATCTGCCTAAATGTCACCCGGACAGAGGACGGACCAGAGTGTGTGCCCGAGTGCATTTGCTAGCGTGTGAGTTTCAGGTTTCTATGTTAATGCCCAACAGGAGGAGGTGAAGAAGACTTACACAGGTAGGTTCCTCTGCATCTGTGAAGACGGTGAAATCAAGCTAAATCAATGACTAACTTTAAAGTCAAATGAAACCAGTGACAACCTGAAAATCTTTTGAGAATTTGGAAAATTGTATTTTGATATAACTCTTAAGATTAATTCAAAATCAGTTAAAATACATAATTGGCTCCAGATCACTTTTGATACATATAGGAAGAGTGCTCCCATGTGGATGTGGTTTGTTAAATGGTTAGTCTTATGATTTAGCAAATGTTACAGTACCCACAATTACATAGAAAGTTGGCAGTTTAAGACCGAGAAAAGGACTGCAAAACCTTACAAACAGAAAGCTTAAATATTAAATAGTTTATTTGAAATGTTGTAAAAGAAAATTAAGATTTAAAAAACATCACAGAGATGTCTTTACCTCAGTGTCTCAGAATGGTCCTCACAACATTAGAGGACCAATACACAAACCAATACACAATACAAACACCCACAGTATTTGTGGAATTTCCTGGCATCCTCATAGTTCAGGGATTCCCCCTCTAACAAACACACTCAGTGTGGACATTAGGAGTAGTTCGGGTTTCACTGACTCAGATCCTCTGATAGAACCTGAAGAACAATCAGAGCAGAACAATAATGCTTTACCTGGAACCAGATCCACAAGGGTCCTGACGCACTATAGACCAAGACCACCTCAGATTTGATCCTCTGAGGGTTGCTTACCCTCAGAAACAAAAACAAGGTGCAAGGTGTTCTTAAAATGTGCCCTTCAAGAGCTGTTTTTGTCACGGTGCGTGGAATGTGAGGACCCAAATGCTGGCTGACAAGGCAGGGGGGCAAACCATGCAGGAACAAGGTTTTATTGAAAAAGAACCAAATGACTTGCAAAGACGAAACTGGAGAAACATGACAGAAAAAAAGGTCAGTGTACGTTCAAGCAATTCCTTTTTCGTTTTAAACCAAAAGCGAAAAAATGGAAGTACCATGTTTTTTTTTTTTCATTTACAATCAAAATTGGAAAATCGGAAAAGCAGAACCAATTATCCTTTCCTATCCCCAAAATACAAGTATTAAAAACAAGAAAAAACAAATTAAAAACCAGCTTGTTTTTTGGATTTTGGCAATTCCTTTTATTGTTTTTCCTTCAGAAATGAAAGATGAAGACATGTTAACAGGTTGCCTGAAAGTTAGAATAAATCTTTTAAAATGAAAACAAGCTACACACGTATCGTTATGTAAGCACAATGAATAATGTTAAACTATACATACATAAATAATTGTGTTGACCCATATGAAACAACATTAATATATTTTTTCAGGCAGACAGTGACCTTGAGGTAATAAATCAATAAATAAAAATTAAAAAACTAGTGGGTAAGTCTGCTGGATAACAGTGGTTAAACAAGTTACGTTTAACCACTGGAATTTATTTGTGCTAAGCTGCCATATTACACTATGTCTTTCGTTTACGCGGTCAAGATCACACCTAGTGCAAACAGTGAGTGCAAACTTCTCTTATACTTTGATTAAAGGTCTCATTGTCTCAGGGATGCATGTCTAGGTCCATTAGGTATTCCAACAGTTGTGAAATTTATTTAATTTATAGCCCCTTGAGATGCAGCATTTAATTTTCAAGGGGGTCCATGAAAGCACAAGACGCACCACACATTATAAACAGGAACATAACACATGATAACATATACATACAAGCAAACAAAATACATTACAAAACAAAAAACAAAAACATAACCTCTCCATAATGACATAATATTGTCCCATAGTGTTAAAACTTTTAGTGGAAAAAAACTCAATGAGTTGTAGATGGGTTGAAAGTATTTATTCAAAAAAATTGTTTTACTATTGCAAATTATTGCAGTTTTGTAATTTTGATGAAGAATACAATCTTTTTTTTTACAGTATTTTTTGGTTAACTGACCTCCTTTACGTTTCACATCATCTTACAGTTTATTGACTTGTTTTAATGCACTGTTAAGTTATTTTTTACATGTCTACATGCGTCCATACATAAATTATGTAGCTGCTAAACCTAACAAGCTCTAAAGCCTGTGATGGTGTGCACATAATCAGTAATGCAAACAAACAACAACAACAACAACAAACATTAGTAATAGACTTTGCACCAATTTATGAATAAATAAAGTTTACTTACTGTTAAGTACCAGTCGGAATTTGATTAAAATTTGTATTCTCTTTTATGAAAATTTCTACCATATATCTGATCCACTATATATAAATCCTGGTACACACATAACAATTTTTTTTAATCTTGTGAGAGTTTTTATCTGGTTGAGACCTCACACTTGAAGATAAAAAAAAAATCTGTTTTGATCGTACTGTGTGTGGTGTGCTCCGACAATGTAATCACAGAACAACACACACATGACGATGCTGTCCAGCAACTCATCTACAATCTAGTCCTCCGAGCTGGATAAACGTTGAAACATAGAAGAAGAACCATAGCAACAATAGGCAAAAAACAAAGAAGAAGAAACATAGTAACAATTGGAAAACACAACACACAGCTTGGAAGGGAATATATATGACGAGGGAATGATGGTGGTCTTGGGACTGTTGTTAACAGAAAAAGCCAGAACTGAAAAAAATTACAGACTGGAGACGGCGTTAAGACGGACTTTATTTAATTCCTTGCTCCCCAGCCAGCTCGCTCTCTGATTGGCTACATTCCGTACCACGTTACCATCCACGCAGTCACAATGCACGAGTCGTTGGCGCTCCTCAAAAATCGGCACTGAAATATAAAACTACGACCCGTTTCGGAGCGGATTATCGGAACAAATCGGCTCGTAACACACCACAGACCATATGATGATTGGACAGGGAAATCTCACAATGATTGGGCGTTTGCCGTCCGAGGTTTGGAAGAGACAAAATCGGGACAAAAACAGCCCAAATATTGTTGTGTGTGTTCAAAGATTTCTTTTCACACAATGCTCCAACACAGTTGGATTTGTTTGGCCTCTTAGTGACATTTTCAGGAGGATGGGTTCAGGTGATGACCTTGTCCATGGTGTACCAAATCGCCCTCCATTCGTGGCCAGAAAAAGCGGTTTCGCCCAATGCTGTGCATGACTTTGACCTCAATTGCACCTCATATGGGGAAGTAAGTAGACATGGGGTTTGAATTGGCTGGTATAACCTTTATTGTAATCTTGCATAAGTGCCTATAGAAGTTTTAATCTAATAGAAACTGAAACAGGACAACTGTGTCTAATAAAAAGGGGAAATGTAACTTAGTATATTTGAGGAAAAAGAAAATGACTTTTTTCACATCTTCAGCGATCCCAGGATATGGCTCATTGTCATAAGTGACAACACATTACTTTCCAACAAGGATTTCAGTGTCATTCACTGGACAGAGAGTCCCATCAAAACTGATTGAGGTAGAAGGGCTTTCTTGTCTATCCTCTGAGCCCTTCAAAGACGATGCTGTTGCCTCTTCAGGCTGGGCTTGTGGTACAATGTTGGTTGAGAATGGGTTGAAACATGGATAGATGTCTTCTGTTGCAAAAAACAGCTGAGCACTAAGATGGATTTGGCAAAGGGTCGTAGAGATAACTTAATGAATGCTCAGTGTACCTTTGATGGTTTGCAGTCCTTCTGGTAGTAATGTGCCAACTCTTTATATGTTTGTCTTCCATATAGATGAGCTTAACTTTGGAAAGTGGAAAAATTACATCATAGAGAGCTTTAGCTTTGGGTATGTCAGTAATCCTGCCTACCAGTGAATCTACAGTTCACTTTATGGTGGCCCCAACACTATCAGCAGGTCCTCTGCCATGACCCGCTTCCATGAAATGGGTCATGGCATTAAATCCCCTGGAATGAAATGTGGGAAATTGTTCTTCCCTCTATATTGCATGGTTGGCCAATCACTGATGAAGAAGAGTTTTGAACATTTGGATAGTTCTCCTTCAAGAACTGAAGAACTGGTTGAAGTTGAGCCCAAATGGCAGCAGCATTGTGTTTCATAGTCGGTGACAAAACGCTGAATGAAAGTGTACCATCTGCGGTGTACACAACAGCATTGAGCAGTGTTGTCTTTCCATGAGTTGCTCCAAAGTGGACTTGCTGCACATTTGCACAGCCAGTTTTCAGCATAGTCAAGGTAAAGAATAGCTTTCTTCTTCCTTTAGGGATTTGTTCAAGCAATGCAGCTGTGTGAATTGAGGTGTGATGTTGAAGAGGTGCTTGCACAATATGGTTTTAATTTATTTTTAAATATTTTCCAAGTTGATCTGAATAGCCCTTGCATCTCGGTTTCACAGTTTTTATAACAGCAATCTTTACCTTTTTTTTTTCCCATCCTTCTCTTTTTCATAGTCCTTTCTTTGTGAGTCACTTGTACTAGTATGTAAGTCCTGTCCTGGATGTATTACGGTTGTGTGGAAGAGACTCGTTCATACCTGAGAAACAGTGTCTGTACCTACAAGCTTTTGCTTTTAAGTCTTCTGCCACCTTGTTTAAGCTCTGAGTTAATAATTCCAAGCAGCTCTGTCTGCTTTCATTTGAGCATTGTCATGCACTTTGCAGACACAGGTTTCTCGTTTGTTATCATTAGGGGTAGCAATCCAAAAAGGTTTCTGTCATGGGTGGCAGCGGAGGTGAGGACCCAAAATGCTGGCAGATGAGGCAAGATGCAGATCGGTGCAGTTAAAAGGGTTTATTTCCAAAATCCAGGGCAGGGAAACACACACACAACAGGGAGTTACCCAAACAAGGATCTGACAAGGGCAAACTGAAAACCATGGGGTATATATGTACAGAGGGAGTTATAAGGAACAGGTGAAGTGAATGAGTAATTAGACCAGGAGAACTAATGAGCCAGAAACAGAAACCACAGGAACACAAGAGGGAAAACAGATAAACTTAACTAAACGTGACAAAATCCAGAACTATAAACCAAAAATCAAGACAAAAACTAAAACATGACACAAACGATGATCTAAACAGAAAACCAAAAACCACAAAAACCAGAACTAGAAGCCAAGATCAAAACAGAGCTAAACATACCAAACCAAAACCCTAAACCACGATCAAAATCTAACACAACCCGAACACACCAAAACCCAGGAACATGACAGTTTCATCCTGCAGAAAAATGAGTAAGCAAGCTTCAGATGAGGCCTCTCCAGCATCAGTTTCTAATGCAAACATTTTGTCATAGAGGAAGCTCTTGTTTATTCTGTTAAAAACTTAAACGTAATTGTTTCACTTTTTCCTGCTGATGCTTGACTGTTATCATTTCGGCTTAAGAACATTTTGACAGTGCCCATAGTCTTTTTACTATCCTTCTTATGATAGGTGAACCTGTCACTTTGGTTGTCTGCAGTCTTTTTGAACAGTGGCCGATACCAGAAACATTTTTGGCCATGGAAACAAGTCTGTATTTCCTAAGACAGCATTTCAATATGTATGTTTATCTGCTTTGATAATCCCCTCAGAGTTTTAGTTCATGGGGAACTTTTTGACAGGTCTGTCAACCTTAACTTCAACCTTTTTTCTATACTTTTCCTTCCTCTTCTTTAATGTTTTGCTCTTCAGCTTTAATTTCTGTTTTTGTCCGGAGTTGCATGTTCTTGCTGTTGCCTTTTTTTGTTCTGAAAACCTACGCCTTGATGTAGGTCCTGGTGTTAGCTCTGGTGTTGGCTCAGACGTCAGTCCTGGTGTTTGATCACCCTCCATTGTGCCCTGACCCTTCTTTTCCTCCTATCTGATAATTCATTGATGGGTTTCAGCTTTACTTCTTTTCTTTTCTGATTTCTTTCCCTTTCCTTTTTTAAAATATTCTTGGTATTTCACCGGATCATTTCTGAGTCGTTCCCTGTACTTTCTTGAGCATTTCCATGTTTTATCTTGTATTTTCCTAGGGAGAACTAAAACAAATAAAAATGATCTGTTTGAAAGCTTAAATGTATTCTTTTGTATAGAAAATAATTGGAATAATTAATTTAGTCATTACAGAAACAGTCAGGTCACAACTGTGACTTTACTATATGTGACAGTAGCGACTGTTCTGGTAGTGACAATTTCAGCTAATGCTTAACATAACTCAGCGATGCTAGGCTAAAAACGGCTAGCAATCACAGATATGGAAGAAANAAAAACGGCTAGCAATCACAGATATGGAAAAAATGTTCATAAACCAAAATGTAACATTTATTAATAAGAACAAAAACAGTTATTTAGTAGCAGAAATTACATATCCGGTAGTGAAAGTCTTAAAAAAAATGCTTCAATTTTCAGACTTTGAAAAAAAATGGCATTAATAATAATAATAATAATAATAATAATAATGTAGAACTAAATTTATTTTCATTATTGAACTTAACCATGAGCCACATTTAGTTGTTTTTCTGTGTTTTCTTATTGTAACATTGACAACATTAGTCACTGTGCAACAGATGTTATTGAAATTTTACTCGATTTCATGGTTCTATATACANGTGCAACAGATGTTATTGAAATTTTACTCAATTTCAT
>CM047991.1:22068981-22084110 GCA_026261665.1 Melanotaenia duboulayi | reverse complement strand
ATAAGTAAGCTAGTTAATGAGTAGCTTTTACTTGTCTATAAAAGAAATTTTTCCTGAATATTTGGTAGTTGCAGATTCTCTTAAAGATTACTGACACATCACCATATGGAGGGAGGTCAGGTCAGGTTACTTTAGCTGGGTAAATTTGTCTTGCAGGAGGATTATAACATCCAGTTTATCATCCAGTTAGAAAAGAACTGCAACATGACACAAAACAGTATGGATATTAATAAAAGCAAGATAATCTTAAAACAGTCGAAACATCAAAGTAGATCTTAGCAATCCAATTGAAACATAAGGAAAAGATAGCGCATGCATTGTAGTTCTCACCAACAGAAACCCATTTTAGTCCAAGGGGCCAAATCTGGTGCACTTTGATTTTAAGTAGGCTGGACCAGTGGTGTGATAAAATGTTTGCCTCCTTTCTGATTTCTTATTTTTTATTACATGATTGTCACACTTAAATGTTTCAGATCATCAAACAAATTTAAATATTAATCAAAGACAACAGAAGTAAACATAAAATGTAGTTTTTAAGTGAAGGTTTTTATTAGAGGGGAAAAAAATCAAACCGACATGGCCATGTTGCTGCATTTTGTGTTTATTTGTGTTGCCAATGACTAATATTTAAGTTTGTTGTATCTGAAACATTTAAGTGTGACAAACAGGAAAAAAAAAAACAGGAAGGAGAAAAACACTTCTTTCCACTTTCACATCACTTTAAATAACAACTTATAGATAATGAAAACTCCAAATTTTTTCCCTTGGTTTTAGTGCAAAGAAGTGTTTACGCTTAAACAATGAACAACCTGGAATTTCTTGAGGAAAAATAAAGGCAGTTTGGTGTAAGGGCTGCATTTTAAGCTAAAAAGGGTTCAACTGAAAAAAATTGTCCATATAATATGACTCACAATATAATGATATGATGATTAGAAAACATGAGAAAAAATATTTCCTAATTTCCTTCATTGTTGCTTTTACAGTATATGAATTATTGGAGGGGTTGCATAGTGGCATGGTGGTTAGCATTGTCACCCCACAGCAAGGAGGTTCCCTGTTTGTACTTCAGTTGTGGCCTTTTTGAGTTTGCATGTTACCCTTGTGCATGCATGTGTTCTCTCTGGTTACACCATCTTCCCCCTACAGTTCAAGAAGATGCTTGTTAGGTTAATTAGTATTTCTAAATTCTGCCGAGGAGTGAAGAGTTGTTTGTCTCTCTGTGTTGGCCCTGTGATGGCTACGATCTGTCCTGGGTCGCATTAATAGCGGCTGGGATTCTGGATTGTAAGAAGTGGTATAAAAAATGGATGGACGACATATTCTTACTTAAAAAAATAAAGAAACCCAAACAAACATTGTGATGGTGGCCTTCCTCCTTAGCTATCGTTTTGACAGAAGAGCAGAAAGTCATTCAAAGAGAGGATTTTTGGCAGGATTCAATTAATTGTTCCAATCATTTAAATCCCAGACTCAATTTTTTTTTACTTGTGAGCCAACAGAGTTGTTATTGGCTTTTTCTCTTGTTTTTGTGTGTTCTCCTTCCAGAGCAAACTCCTGGCATAAGAAAGGGGAAGTGAACTTTTTTGCTTTGTTGTCCGCTGCATGGTTGCCTACATTTCCACTGTGAACATCTCTGATCTCCCAGACCTGCAAGATTATGCAAAGTTTTATCTGTGTTGTAGAAAAAAAACCACTGTGATATGATTGGGAAATATTTTATACTATATCTCTGCTTTGTTTATAAATTGTGCTCCCTTTTCTGTTGATCAAGGCAAGTTTATTTGTATAGCACATTCATGTACAAAACAATTCAAAATGCTATGCATAAAAACTTAAAAGCATTATAGATGGTGCAAAGAAAGCATTAAAAAGTAGTAAAAGGCAGTAACAATTAGCAAAAATCCCAATAAAATAGCTTCATAAATTAAATTAAAATGATTAAAAGCAAGATAATTTAAAAAGTTACAGTTCAGAATTCATGCATGGGTGCATTAGAAAAGAAATGTTTTTAACCTGGATTTAAAAATGTCTACGTTTGGTGAAAGTTTAATCTCCACTGGCAGTTTGTTCCACTTATTCGCTGCATAACAGCTAAATGCTGCTTCTCCATGTTTAGTCTGGACTAGTTTAACACAGTCTTTGTAAGCAATCAGAAGGGTTTAAAATCTATTCTGTGACTGACTGGAAGCCAGGGTAAAGATTTCAAAACTGATTTGATGTGTGATCTCTTAGTCCTGGTTAAAACTCCAGCAGCAGCGTTTTTGATGAGCTGCAGGTGCTCATTGCTGTTTTTAGGAAGTCCTGTTAAACAACCATTACAATAATCCAGCCTACTGGGAGTTACTCTTGGTCTTTCTGGGAGACTAAACTTTTAATTCTGTTGATGTTTCTGAGCTGGGAAAAAGCTGTCTTAGCGACAGCTTTGATGTGGCTGCTGAATCTATCAACACTCCAAGGTTACAAACTTGGTCCGTGATTTTAAGAGCCCAGGTGTTTGACAGTGCTGACCCTCTTCTCTTTGCTACCAAACAGAATAATCTCAGTTTTGTCTTTGTTTAATTGTAGAAAATTCTCCCTCATCCAGGTGTTTATTTGCTCCCGACACTGACACAATAAGTCTATTGGGCTGCAGTCGTCTGGTGACAGAGACACATAAAGTTCATCTGCATAACTGTGAAAAATAATGTTAACATTCTATAATATCTGACCAAATGGGAACAATACAAGTTAAACAGAAGAGGTCCAAGGTCTGACCAAACTGACACAGCCCAAACTGACCTCTCACTTTTCTATTGACTTGTGTTTTTACTTTCTTTACCTGCATAACTTTAAGTGCTGGTTTTAAAGCTGTTCATTGCCTTTTTATTTAATGCAGTTGTTCCAACTACACAGAGATGGCGTTTCAGTCAGGATTCTTGTGTCTCAACATTGACCCGACAAGAAATATTTAATAAGTTACCACGCAAAAAAAAGGATTTAATATATATATATATATATATATTTATACAGTATATATATATATAGTACTGTACTGAAACACACTGTTAGTAGGAGTAGTAATGCAGTTCTCTAAACATACAAAAAAATCCCACGACACTAAAGCAAACAAAGCCGAATGTAATGTCTTCCCTGCAAAGGAAATGGGCACACTGTAACCACACACTGAATATTCCTCCACTAAATTGGCAATGATAGCCTAATCATGTTAATATTTGTGCTTAACTATGCTCATTACAACATTTAGAGGAGGGCATGACTCACATATGTTTGCTTATTTGTTCTCTGCATCAGACTGTGCTCACGCTTAGTCTCCCAGATGTGCATGAAGGAGGAAGCAGAATTGCCCTCAGTCCTGCTACATGCTGTATAATGATGGCACAGATGTTTCAGCTTAATCTGAATTGTCAGACTTGCTATTATTGCTCTGTGGCACTGGTCTGAAAAAGTCTCTAATTGTCTGTTTTCCTGCACTTGCTGTTGTGCCAATAATCAGATTGACATTAGTGTTTGGCCAACGTTTAGCTGTCATCTCTCTAATGTCAACCAATGTCAGTTTGTCTTTCTGGGAAACCAGCAATTTTAAATATTAATTCAGAGTAGGCAATCATATGATTCACTCAAAGTGCTCAGTTTTGTTGAAGTAATGTCTGCATGTCTTGATCCTTGTGAGTGAATGTTGTTCTGTTTTCACTCTTTTGGCATGTTAGGTGAAGCAGGATGCGCAGCTTTTGAAAAACATTGCTTTGACCTTTAATCCGTAGCCGCAGTAGGAACTGGAACTGAGGCAGCCTCCAGGTGTGATGAAAAGGATTTTTGGCTCCTCTCCCACATAAATGAGTTGCTGGCGTTTTATAAAGAAAAACTGGGCCGGCTGCATGATGACAAATGGTTTATCTCGGCGATGCCTTAACTCACTGTCGCTTCTGCGCCTGCCTCGCAGCCTGATGAGACTTAAATAATGCTCGAGCTTGACACTTCCTGTGAGGAACAAGGCTAAAAATAAAAACTTTGTGGAAGAATTTCAAAGTGACATGACACAGGTTGATACAAAGTAATACAAGCCTGCTGCTGATATGCAACTTTTGCCCTTCATCTCTGTGTTTAGTGTACAGCCTCCCGTGAAACAGTCCCTCATACACAGATGTGAATCGGAACAGTGTGTTTCCCTTCAACATCTTTATTTTCACGTGAGGCTGAGATTTGAGCTTGAGTGTCAGTTTGTTTCAAGAGTCCACACAGTTTTATAGCTATTCAAAAGATTGATTTCAAGGCTCAGTGGAGTCTGAAGGACTTTCATTCTAAGAAAAAACAACAGGAATGATTACCTGAAGATAAAAACCTGCTGCTGTCTTGCATGGCACTTATTCTTGGTCTACAGTGCTTCATAGTTGAGAGTTAGGGGCATATTTAATAGATTGCATTCATCTTGACATTTATTTTGAGCAGAACTTTTGGGTTGTGATTTTTAACTGCACACAAACATGCCAGTAAATTACATTGTTTTTAATAGACCGTATATATATATATTTTTTAATTCTGCCTGCGTGATTGGTGTTCAGCATTGTGCAGAATTGTTATCCCATCTCTCATTTCCTGGTGTGCTCAGGAAAGCAGTAAATATGTGCAGCAATTGAGTAAAACATGCAAACGTTTGGAAATACATGAAAAGCAAACACACTGTGAATACAGTTCTAACAAGTTTGAAAGTGAATATTTGATCTGAGTAGCTGTAACACAGGCTGAACCTCCTTTTTCTTGTGATTTCTTTGAGTAGTCCTCCAGCTTTCTTAAAGGATTTTTTATAGCACTTCTTTGGATGTTGGTTGCCTTTTGTTCTGTTCTCTGTTAAAATTATCCCACATTGCTTCAGTAACGTTAAGATCCAGGCTCTGGGGAGGATTCGTTGGAGCGATGAATTAGAGCTGTTAATGCTGATTTTTAGTCCAGTTCTTGTGTCATTTGGGAAACTTCAACCTTTTCTCTCCATCTTTTTCCTTAAGAATGGCTACTTGAGAGCTTATTTTCTATGGAGCCCATTTCTAAGCAGGTTTTAGTGAACTCAGGGGCCAGATGCATCTCTCAGGTCCTGTGCCAGGTCCTAGACTGATTTTTTTTTTTCTCTTTTCTAAAGGACATCATATTCTTAAGGACTTGAACAATTTCCTCAAACAGAACAGGCTGCAATGTATGCAGTTATGTCAAATTTCCTAAAAATAGCCATTTGGGAATCTCTTTGTCTTTGCCTGTCAAACCTTATTATCATTTCCTGATGCAGCTCTAGAAAATGGAACAATTTTAAAATTAGGACAATAAAGACATTATCTGTGTAAACTGGTTCAACCTTTGAGTTAGATGGCTTTTACATGCTTATGATTCATAGGTGTTAAATGACTTTGTATGTATGTATATATATATATATATATATATATACACATATACAGTGGGGCAAAAAAGTATTAGCAAGCCAGTGACCTTTATAAAAAAAAAAAGTGGTGAAAGACCTTCAAAAAAGTCTGGAGAGCTACTGCTTAAGGTCAATTTAAAGGGTTATAAGAAAGTTTGGCTGCTTGGAAGCAAAACATGAGGGGTGGCTCAACACAGTGCTGTGAACCTCAATTGTGTCCCAGTTCTGTTCTGCATGCCTCATCTATGTTTTGAATAAATTATGTGTTGAATCCGGGAAAGGACAATATGCTGATAGGTGATGCATTCAAGGCTCTTGAGGATGAGACTTTGTGAAAATGAGGTATTTAAAGTTTTAGTGAACTCAGAGTGCAGTAAACTGAAAATTATGTTTAGGTTTAGGCATGCTGGCATAATCCTCAGCCTGTCTTGTTTGTACACTGGTGCACAAAGCATGTAGCAGACTCAGTATATTTCTATTGGGGACTTCCTCTTCATTTGAAGTCAAACTAATTCCATGACGCTAACATCAGGACTATCTAAGGATCTGTAGCAGGATGCTTCTGAAGCAGCTGATCCTTTTTTTTTTTGTAGCTGTAGACAATTTTTTATGTTGTCTGCAATGAGCTTGGAGAAGTCATGTTGCAGGATGAATGTCCCTGTCTGAACTACGTGTGAGATCATCAGAAGGAACCTACAAGTGTTGAAAAGTTCTGCATTTGTTGCCATTTAAACACTAAATACACTACATAGTATATTATCAAATTGTATAAATTACTGTGTGCCCTGTCTGTATCATGTAACAAACTATGCAGAACTGAGCTGAGGCGCACTATCTGCTGCCATCTAGTGGATTTTATATAGTCTATCATTCTATGCCATTCAAAATGTAATGCTTTCAATTTAATGTTAGGCAGATTCAGTAGCAATATTCCAGTGTAACCTTCAGATGAAGGCAAAAATATTCAGTAACTTTTATGGTCAAGTTAATCACCCTTACAGTGCATGTTTCATACATTAACCAGGGAGCATAGTTTAGCTTGTCTGAATGCTTATTTAACTCTAGTTTGGTCATACTTTCAGAGAATGCTCACCCTTTGTTCACCCACTTTTTTTTATCTCCTGACCTGCTCAGCTGTTCACTGCAACCTGAGCCAGAATGGCATCGACCATCAGATGTGTCCTGAGGACATGACGTCTCAGCTGGAGGAGGAGGAAGACTCTGTAGATGTTGGATCTGTGCTGCTGGATGATGACAGCCCAAGCTACCCAGACGTTAGCCCTCCCATGTACCATCGCCGATCTCCGCCACAACGCTCAGTCTCTGAATCTGAGCTAACCCGGGTAAGAGTTGGTACTAAAAAATACAAAACAAACAAAAAAATAAAACACTCTCACAGCAAGTTTATGTAAAATTGCTGTATTACAACATAAATATAGATATTTTAATATTTTATTTTTGTAAAAATGATTTACTCTTGCTTTAAAATAAAGTAATGTATTTCCTTTTACCTGCAACAAAAATTGTCTGCAACTGTTTTTTTTTATCATGCTGCCACTGAGTGGCACTAGAGTCTGCATCTTTTAATGTGAACATGGAGTATATGTGACAAAACTGGATATAGACACCAGAAAAGTTGTTAAACCTTCTGCTTAATGTCTCATTTAAGTAGATTAGGTAAATGCACTTGAAATACAATATGGTCAGTTGATTATAAAGTACTGTCACTTTTATGGTAATTTCTCACTGTGTGTTATTGGTTGGATCTAACTGCACAGTGGGACAAGCCTTCAGTTTAAAACAACAAATCCTCAGGTCTCCTTGACTGAATATTAAAGCACCTGAATCATGAAACATCTTATTCTTGCAGTTATGAACTGAAAGAAAGATGAAAGGTGCTTTTATATTATATTTCAGCTGCAGTGCCAACAAAAATAGCTGGTACCTTCTATAAAATGGACTCAAAATGTTTTGTGGTTTCTGTGACAAATGCTTAGTCAGGTTTGTATTTGAGAGAGGCTGGGTCAGTGCTGGAAGAAGGGAGCACATATGCAAAGTTGCTGCGGTTTGGGTAATGTTACCGTCGAGATGTTAATAAAGTTGACTGGACTGGTATGAAAGTGATAAAATGAGGCAATAACCATTAATATACTGACATTAGCATTTGTCTGAAGTGGGGTCTGTTAATAAAATTAATTTCACATCTTGAGATAAATGAGGCTAAATGCCAAGCTCTCTGTAATATCTTTCTTTTTTTAACATTGCACTAATATATAAGATGCACATCTATCAAGAACTGATCTTGAAGAGTTACTACATAAAAGTGTTTGGTTTTAAATAATTTGCCATTTAGTTTGATTTATTTATGAATTAATTAAACATTGGATAAATAGTATTTTATTAGATGGGTATTTCTGTACTTTGCCTCTTCTACATAATTTAATTTAATTTAATTATAGTAAGTGTAAGTGAAATGTGCCCTAAAATAAACTAGATTTAGTTGCATGAACACCCTGCTTTCCTCTTTTGTTTTGCACAATTCAGTTTTTCTTTAAATGCTTATGTAAGAAATTCCCGTTACACTTTAACTGGCTAAATCAAGATAGTAAGGAGCAGACCCTTTTCAACCTGATTTCACTCTTCCACTCACTAACATAAAGAACTCCTCCCTATAACTAAGGTACAAACTACAACTTTAACATAGAATGAGCCAGAAAAGATGAGCTGTTGTTCAGAGCCTGGTGCAAGTCTGCTTCAGTGTTCAAGATAATAGATCAAAGAACCCATTATCAGCAGTGCAGAATAATTCCTTACTTCCTCTCCAGAAATAGCATGAGGTTGGGACAATGGGAGGAGATGGGAGTGATCACTTGTGAGTTCAGTTGCTACATGCACATACAAGCAGGAAAAGATGGACCAGAATAAAATAAGTGGTGATGCACTGCTCTTCTGTAAGTTAATATGTGGTGTAGACACAACGTCCGTTGTATATTAGTCAGCAGTAATCTTACCTAAGTAGATTGGGTGCTTTAAGACTTGAATTATGAATAATAATCCATTTCACTGAGCAACAAGACCACGTGAAGGTTTGCATTCACTAATTCTTACAGAATCTGAGCTAAACTGAGCTTAAAGTCACAGTGAGAGCAGAGAACCCAAAACGTCAATAATGTGTTATTTCTTTGGGATCTCACAGAATTTGGTTGGAACTTCATTTTATAATGTGATTTCAATCCAAATCCCCCTAACTTAATGTAATCACGCAAATATATTTGCCAAAATTAAACCACTTCCCTCCAAATTAGGTGATTATTGTGTAGAACTTGACAACAAGCATTTTACTTGAATCAAGTGTGTTGGAGGAGGAAGCATCTACAAGACAGTGGCCCTCAAGGACCAGAAATCCCTGCTCTAGTACTTTTACAGTTCATATTGCAAAAGATCTAAAGCTTGTTTGCTTTGCACCTGGAGTTACAGATTATCTGATATTTCCGTGGTAGCTATGGTATCTCAATGAAATGTAAGTTTCTGAGTCAAAAGTTTTAACAATATTTCAGTTAAATGAAAATAGCTTTTCACTCCACAGGGGTGTGGGATGATCGGATGTTAACTTTCAGGTCTTCACTGTTTTTAATATCTGATTCAGCAGACACATGATAGTTGACACCTCAGAGAGATTAAGGATTAACTTGGTCTCATATTACATTTTATCAGGATTTCTGGCTTGAGTGGAGATTTATAATATGAAATCTCTTTTGTGCATAAACTTCTTATTTTAATCATCCCTCAATTAGAGCTGAATAAATGGGAATACATAATGAATGCAGATGTTTGTGCCTGTCACTGGAAAGGCAAATTGTAGGACATTACAGTTTGTGATGTCAGCGGTGTTAATTTTCTAATATTGGATTTAAGATGACTCATGCACCCGGCTGGATTTGTAATGACGTTAAGGCTTAGCCATAGATTAAACCTGAAGCATAAAACAGCCATTTAGACTCGGTGGATGGGTATAACATCCATAGCAAATCAGCACATCTCCGAGGTAATCAATATCAAGCCCAAGGTGAATATATCTTATTTTGTGTTAACACACCCCACTGTACTTTATGGACCCTGTGAAATCCCAAGGTCAGGGACTGTGAAGTTGTCTTGTGTACTTTCTTTGATGTGCCTGGGTAAAATAGGCATTGCCTGTAAATCCAATTTCAAACAGAGGCTCCTTATGAAGGCTCAATAATTTATCCAGCATAGCGTGTTATTCTGTCAGCCATCCACAGCTCTCTGGACTCCTCTCTACCCTCTCCAAACACGCACTCCGGCACACTCGCACATATCACGGCCTCATCCTCATTCCTGTATATTTCAGATTAATTAATAGAGGGAATTTTCATCTCCTGCCAGCTCTGGCAAAGAGAAATCGAGCGAAGCAGAGAGAGAGAGAAAGAGAGAGGAGAGCTGGGGGAGAGCATGCCAGAGCTGTTAATTAGTGGTGCGGTGGAGATCGGGCAGACGACACAGGGCTCCGTGTCTCAGACAGCCATTCACTCAGTCAACATGACATTAATGGCAGCTGCCTTGCTCCCCACCCAGACCTCCTTACAGTGTTTAGATGTGACACGAGAGGGCAGTGTGTGACAGTGAATCCTACCGATGTCAAATGAGTTTGAGTTGAAGGAGAGGTTCACAAAGTCTAATGTGACCTTGCACTTTCTTTTTGAAATGAATGCAGAAAAAGTAGTCCAGATCAGAAATGAACATCTGTGCAGCCCCTTTAAATTTTCATGTTAACAAATTAGATTGAAGATCTACGCGTATACCGAGTACAAGATATACTGTGGATGCACTTCATTTATTCATTCAAGCATCAGTTTTTTTTTGTTTTTTTTTGGTGTGCCTAGCTTAAACTAATGAAGTTTAATTTGTATTCTTGCAATATATCCTACTTCTGCAGAGAATATTAAATAACAGTTAATTCAATCCTGTGTTGGACCCTAGGAGCTGTTGTTACAGTATTTCTCACATGGCTGTTTCTGACACAGCAGTCACCAAAACTGCTGCATTTTAATGACCTTTGGTTGAGACAGTATTATAAAGGCTATGGTATGTAGGAATTAACTTGCCCAATATTTCTGTTTAATTTATTGTATATTTGTTTTTCTTGGCTGGATAAAGAAAATAGAAATAAATTGTTTTGAGAACAGCTTTGTTTAAAATTAAAGCTACATCGGATGTTGTGTCAAAGAGCAAAGTTTTTGTACTGTGCAAAATTCTTGAGCCACTGTTAATTTTTTTTTCAAAGTGATGCAACAATTTATTGAAACATGTACAAACATGAATATAAATACAGCATTAAATGAAAAAACAGAGTTGGGACAAATTTTAATGTGCTTAAAAGTCAGTGTTTGGTTTAACCATTTTTTTTTTATTCCAATAAATTCTCAAGTTTTCTTGTAATTTCTTTCCATAGTCTTCAGGAGTAGTTCTCCAGGCTTCTGGATGTAAATTTCAAACCTCTTCTTTTGATGTTTGCTGTCCTTTGGCCTGTTTTCTGTCAACATAATCCCAGACTTTTTCACTCATGTTGTGGCTTGGGCTTTGGGGAGGATTCATCCCTGCATGAAACCTGTTGCTGCTGATTTTTACATCATTTGTCATTTCCGCATGTCCTTTCCTTAAGCACAACTTCACAGCCGCCCTCCCATTCCTGGCAGTTCTCACAATTTCTGATAAAACTACATTGAACAGACAACGGTCCAGATGCATCTCTCAGGTCCTGTGTCAGGCCTTTTTTCCCTCCTAATTTCTTAAAAAGACATCATTATCAGGTACTGTCTATCTACTGTAGATAATTGACTTTTTTTTTTAGGCCTTCGCTTTTTTTTTCTTCCACAAAATTGCAAACCATTCTGAGATATGGTATTTTATTCTAATAGTTCTTAAGGAATTACCTCATTGGTGTGGCAATCTGTCAAACTCTTCTCTTTAGTACTTTTTGTAGATTGATCTTTGAGTTTTTTATGCTTGATTGACTCATAGATCAATATTTAGTGGCTAAACAGATGCTGCTTAAAGTACTTTGATAAGAATCTAAGCACACATCTCATTTCTTTGTTAATTGTATGGAAACATGATTACAGTATAGTGTACATCAGGGCTACTCAATTGAGTTTCACTAGGGCTGCAGTCCTCCAGATTTTTAGTGTGTCCCTGCAACAACACACCTGACTCAAATTAAATGGATCCAACAGCTTATGAAGTTCTGCACAATGGCTCATTAATTTGAGTCGGGTGTGTTGGAGCAGAGATACATTGAAAACCTGCAGGGCTGTGGCCATTGTGGGACTGAATTCAATAGCCCTTGTATACATATTGCATGTGTGTATATATTGGTTGGAACCAAAATGAAAACTGGGACACAACAACAGTTCTCCAAATAAAAAGTTTTTTTCTTTATGACACCTCTACCAAATTCCCTGTCAGTTGCATTGGAAATTATATTAATGCTTCTGCTCCCCAGCTCTTTTTTGTATTCTCATATCTTGGCCTCAAAGGGGCCATGCAATTGCCTCTTGATTAATTTAGCTGAGTACATTTATATTGGATCTTTAAATGTTTATCAGACTTAGTGCTATTACATGCTTCATTATGTATGTAATAGTCTTCCCCTCTGGTTATGGATGTTTATACCAGAGTTGGGTTCGTGTTAGGGTTGCACATTCTCCCAAAGGCTTTATTCTTCGTCTTTTAATTTTTGAGGTTGTCCTTGCTCTGTTGCTAAGGTAACGTGAAGAATACCCGGAGCTTGAACCAGGCCTTTAGATATCAATTAAAGCCAAGGACTTTGTTTCAGTGAACGCATGTTTGCAGAGATGGCAAATAGATTGTTAGCGTGCATATGCTCTCGCTGCATGTGTGTATACATTTATTTATAGATTTTTCTTCTGGTGGAGATTGGTTTCTGTATCTGGGATGCACATGTGGATGTCTGCTTATGTGCCTTTTCCCACATGTATTCCACTTAGAAGTAAAGCAGGCTTCTCCTCTCACCCTTGTGCTGTCACTCAAATCACTAATTGGCTCGGAGTCTCTTGAACACAGCTCTTTGAGCGTGATTGTGCTCTTATTCCTTTTCTGTGCTGTTTTCTCTCCGCCCTTTGGCTCTGCTGGCTGGCTTGCCGGCAGAAAGGCACCAGCTCACCTATTGTACCGTCCCCGGGAACACTGCTATGGGCTAAATCAGTGCAGAATGTAAAACACAGATGGCCATTGCCTCACAAATGGGTTCATGGAAAATGAGTCTCTGCTGGGTCCACTCTGCAGTTCTAGCTTTTTTATTCGTCTGTCTCATCTGTCAGCCCAGCCAACCCTGGCACTCCTAGCAGCAGACACACCCTTCTTCTTCTCCTTTCTATCTCCCAGTCTTTGTCTTTTCTGGCCTTTCTCTCCTTTATGTCGCCTCGGGCTCCTAGTCAGGGTTAATTAGCACTGAGTTGAGCTGTGTTAAATGGTTAATGTGTTTTTTTTTCCTCTGATAACATTCTGTCCCCTTTCTGTACAGTCAGCATCCATCCATTCAGGCTACTAGATCCTTGCTTTAAGCAATGTGCCCTCACCTACCTGTTGTCACACCTGCCTTTAATTTTGCTGTTATATCACTTCACCTACCTGCAGGAGAGACTGACCATATGCTCAAACCATCATGCATCTGTTCCTCAATTTTTATTTCTCTCTTGGGTGCTAGATATAGAATGAGCAGGAGTAGCTGTGAGGCACCGAAAAGAAATGAGTGAAGTAGAAACATAGAATGAGAAGCAGGTGAGAGCTGTGGGCAGAGGAAGTGGGGAAGACAATACGATAGATCTAACAGGGACCGCGGGAGATTGAATTCAGGGCAGAGATGAGACATGATGGAAGGCGCAAGAAGGCAAAGCAGAGGGAAAGGATGCCAGTACCTGTTATTTGGATCTTTCTGACTGGAGAAAGAGGGGTTTACATTGCTATGCCACACCACACGCATCCAGAGAGCAGGCAGAAGTGGAGAGGAGTGGATGTGAAATTTTAATCACCTCTGTGTTTTTAATTTTAGTAGCCCCTCAGTCAAAAGCATTGCCAGCACTTCTAAGAGCAATCCTTTAGCAGGCTGAAGTGTTGCCTGCTGTTCAAGTATTTAAGTTAGAAAGGCATCTTGCAATGTGAGAACAGTGTAATATGTACTTGTGGTTGTACATTTGATTTATATAAACATACTTTTCTACACCCGTCTTTTGGGCTCTGAAAGTGCTTTGAATAATTCACTTTTATCTATGTGCTATGTGGTTTGCACTGGACAATAATGCAGACAATAAGTGGTATGGATTATTTATTGGCAGCTCCTCAATCGACTGCATGTGTCTCAGCAACTACAACTGCATGGCTCAGTGGGTAGAGTGGTTGTCCTGTAACCCAAGGGTTGCCAGTTTGATCCCGGCCCGTTGGGCTCATATCGAGGTGTCCCTGAGCAAGACACCGAACCCCTAATTGCTCCTGATGGGTCGTGAATGAATGCCTTGCATGGCAGCTTCCGCCATCAATGTGTGAATGTGTCTGTGAATGGGTGAATGTGATTTAAATGTAAAGTGTTTTGGGTAAAAGCGCTATATAAGTAAAATTTACCATTTTACAAAGTGGATTACAAATGTTTTACTTCTTGCATGTATTTGTAGTTCGATTGAAATCACAAGTATTAAAATTACAAATGAAAGAACATTGAAAAAGTATATTTTGGATATTTTCATGTTATTGGTTATCCATTTCTTGATCCTCAGAAATATGCTGTTTATAACTGCAAGGAAGCAGGTATCTATAGCAACCTTTTCTCACATGTGGATAAAAGCTTTAAGCTATTCTTGGACTGATTCTGGTTTCTAAAGCGACTCCTTTGTCTTATAGGTTTTATTTACACAGTAGGTAGGTAGAGGGTTTGGCTGAGCTCCCACACTCTCTTATAGCAACACCCTGCTTCATTTCGTTGCACTTTCAAACTCTTTTCTTGGGATATTTTCCAGGACTACCCTAGTGCAGTCTTTTCTGATGCACAGAACTGTTTTCCATGAAGCTTAGGATTTTGCATTAGATGTTGAATATCACTGAAGCATTTCAACATGCCAAAAGTTCAAACTGGGAGTTCATATTGATTTGGAAAATATCTCCTCCATAATGATTTGAATCTAGCATGTTTCAACAAAGTAGGTGCTTCATAAGCATCTTTTAGCTTAGGAACCAATTGCTTTCCGTTTTTGTAATTCAGCAGCTCAACAACCAGAGCCTCTTAGGATTGTTTTCTTCACTGGACAGCAGATGTTTTTAGTGGCTGACATACCTGGACTTAGGATGGATCAGTTAAGCAGAGCATGTTGAGTATGGATGTTTGCCGCCTTCCATATGACATTCCATTCTGAATGACAATTCTGCATGTACACACAGCAGCAACATGTATGTGTTGTAAAAGAATCTGCATGATAAAGTGGTCTGAGGACCAAACCTTCAGAAACAATTACATTACATTAAATAAAGGATCCTTCAAAGGATGTGTAAAACCTTTGATTAGCTAAATTACTAAATCAACATGAGTGGAAAACTCACAGCAGTTGGTATCCTTGGTTAAAAGAAAAGTGAATTCAACATTTACTGTGCCTACTTTGTTGAACCTGCTGATGGATTGCTTTTTTTTTTTTTTTTTTTTT
>CM047991.1:22018267-22062232 GCA_026261665.1 Melanotaenia duboulayi | reverse complement strand
TAAGGCCAACACCAGCGTTTAGACCATCACAAACATTTTTGAGAAATACTTAGATATCAGTTTGACTTTTAAATACTTTAATTTTCTTGCTATGCAGTTTGGCTACAGACAGTTGATGCTGAATCCCCTTTTGGACTAAATCTTATTGGAGCCTTACCGTATATTCAGCTGTTGAGAAGTTGTTAAATTATTTCCCTGCAAAATGTAACAACAAGCTACCAGGTTAATACTCGAGTTAAAACTTCAGTAGTAATTCCTCTATAAAAATTGAACTTCACTTCAAGTATCTTTAAGTAGAGACAGAGACACTGATGATGCATTCATGGAGAAACAGGAACTAAGAATTTACTTCCAACTTCGGGGGAAAAAAAACACTATTAGAAGTCTGATTTTTACATCAGGATATAAACAGTTGACAAAGATCATTATTAACTTAGTTAAGTGGGATGTGAGTATAATTGCAGAAAAAATAAAACCATTAGAGCAAAAAAAAGCTTTGACTTCCTAAATCCTAGTAGTGTGGACTCTGAGTCGTGGGTGGTGTATGGAAATACACTGCAAATCTGAATGGCTATCTAAATGAGACTTTTTTAAAACCCAGTGGACCCCAAACAAAATGCCAAGGACTTTTCTTTTTGTTTGTTTGTTTTTTTTGTTTTGTTTGGCTTTGAGCTCAGTCTCTTTCAAATTGTTTAGTAAAAAACATCTATTTCTATTTTCTAATTTCAGATATGCAAAACGCTCCTGTTCTTTCTACATATGAGCAAGTAAACCGGGCTGCAAACCATCATTTGCCAACATGTTTGTTGGTTAATTATAAAATACTCATTTTAGGAGTGTAGAACAATGATTTGAGAAGTGAGCAAACCTATAAAGCTTCTCTGCAGTCTGGAAAATTTAATAACCAGTTTCAACATATGCCTTGATGTATGGTGTCATAAGGCCTTACTCTGAATAATTAATAGCCTGTAATATTAGTGGTTTAATGAAGAGTTGGTCTGTATCCTGCAGCTCACACTTGACTTCTTTTAACGCTCTGTGATCTACTCGCTCTGCTTGTCAGATCCATCATCTTTCCACTTTGAAAGTAACAGCGGTCTGTGTAGTTCTGGCTGTGATCACTTTGACCACTGAAGGGTCTCATGCTGGATACCAAATGTATGTTTCATGAGCTGCAGAGAAGGATGAAAGGTGACAAACTCTATTTCAAAATGGTTGACGACACACAGCAACAGGCCTAAACAGCCTTTGAGCAATGAGACAATAAATTCTAATGGCACCGCAGGCTGCCGTCATAAAAATACTGCTGTTTAACAGAGAAACTGGTGAGTCAGATAGATGACGGCATCATGGCTGCCTGTGAACTGGAAAGTTGCAAAACAGCTAGGCATTGTTTTCTGTAATTTTATATATTTAAAAAAATGGTTAAATATACCTCTTTCTTTTGATGAGCCACTGGAGACAAGGAATCCTGGTTAATGTTGATTATCTAGCAGTTTTTAATGTAAGATTAACTATTTCTTTGCTAGTCACATATGTAGAAAATCCCTGCCTTTCCTCAAGAAAGGTGAAAAGGAATTCTCAGAGACAGTAAATGATGAATAGCTAATGTACATGAAGAAGTGCAGTCATGACTCAGTGTATATTATATAAACAGAATATTATCTGGATTTTATTACATTCTTTCTAACCACTCTGACTGTGTAATCACTTAAAGAAAGAAGGAAAAGTTGAACATGCCAAAAAATGAAAAATGAAGCCGTGATTCTTGAACCAACACACCTCAGTGAAGCTGCTCTAATAGTCATTAGAAAAATGATTTAGTCAGTTTATCTCAATGCAACTCCATGCTTATGTTAGTATAGCCTCAACAATCCAGCAGAGAAGGGCAGAGGGGCCAGGCATTGCCTCAGTAAAGCCTGCTGGCATGTGCATGGTTTTCTCATGTTCGGGTGCTCCCGCTGTATCTTGTATCTACATGGTACACTTGATATTAAACTGCTAATCTTTCAAATTATCCAGAAGTAGAAAATGGTTACCTTTATCACTATTACCTAAGTTCGAATTGATTTCAGAGCTGTTGTGTAGTCCTGGTTTATGATGAAAGCCTTAAAGAATGGTTAGAATTAATACAGTTTAAGGAAATAACTCAAGTTATATCACTTGGGTTTGGAATAATGTGAACATTTATGGGAACTGGGGCTTTTTGAGGTTTGTGTGTACTGTTAAAGTCAAGCTCTATAAATCCTATATAAACCCTAAACTTATATATAAACCCTATATATATATGATATATATGTGTGTATGTATATTTATGTATGTATGTATGTATATATATATATGTAAAAACTACTAAACTTCATTTGTAGTTTTGCCCTTTTTTATGCTTAATAATGTCACTAAAGAACACATTTTTGTAATACCTTATAAGTGACTAGGTTGGTACACCTCAAAGAAAGGTCAACTATGTTGTCTTCTGCTTCTCTTTTTTTTCAGCTGAAAAATTGGAGCATACTTGCCATTTAAGGAGATATGACCTGAAACGGAGCATTTCACAGATTTTCAGACACACTCAACCTACAGTCTTGTCTGTATCAATTAACACAAATCACTGTTTGTGGAACTGGATAAATACATGGTCGACGATTGTTACAACTGAAATACTTTGAGCTCATTTCACTTGGTTAGGAATTGTTCTAAGTAAAAACTACAATTTTACCTGACCCTCAGGTAAACTACAAACCCAACAAACAAACCAAGGAAATGAAATGAGAATATATTATATCTTGAACAAAAGAAAAAACCCTGCATGAATTTAACCAAGCCTAACACAATTAATGGCCCACTGACAAGCTTTTGCAGAAATTAACAACAAGCTGTTGGGGAGATCAGTTTTATTTGAATAGGATGTGTTACTGCAGGGAAACACTGCAGGATAGTGGCCCTTAAGGACTAGAATTGGGCATCTTTGCATTACGATAAATAAACAGTAAAATTAAGTTGGTTCAAGAGAAATATAATTTTATCTATAAAAGACTAACTGAATTATTGCTATAACCTTTCTGCTGTATACGTATAGTTATGATTTTTTAGTATATTAAAGGGTCAAGACGATTCCAAGGCTATAACATACAAGTGAGTCAGTCATTGTAATTCCCTTCAGTATGGTCATTATAGCATCTTCCACACAGAAAATGTACAAAAAAAGCTTCTTAGTTCTGCAGCAAAAAACCTTAAGTAATTTCAGCAATTTATATGAACTCCACTGTGCTGAGTCCCTGTTGACAATCTTCCTATCTGCAGGTTGTTAACTCTGGCTACCCAGCAGAGATGCTATATAATGATCAGCAAATTGAAATACGTCAGAAGTAAAACCAGCATGAAACTACTGCTGCTGTGACAGGCAGTGGATTGAGACAGCTTGTTGTCTGTGCGTGGGTGTGTCTCTCATCACTTAGTCCTATCCCTGTCTGCAGGATCAGAACTGGCTTCTTCTTCTGCAGTCAGCTGTTAGCTTTAGCGTTGGATAACAGGTCTTCAGTGGCAACAGTAGCCTTTCAGCTTCAGGGCTACAAGCATCTGTAGGACTGAGACAATCCGTCACTATTTACTTAAAAGACTTCAAGCTGTGTCACATCACAGCGAATACAAGTGAAGGATATGCCCAGTGGTTCTACAGTTTTGTTGTTGTCAGCTGGCTGAACCCACTGCTTTCATCCTTGTTTTATACTTAAGGGGATGCTATTGCATATTTAAGAAAGAAGCCCTACCCAGGGCTCATCACTTAAATCACTTGTTATTCTGAGCTTACAGAGTGTAGCACAGGTTTAGGGTTGGGCGGGGGGCTGTTCGCCAGATGCAGCTCAGTGACATTCTTCCCCAGAGGACCCAAATAAGGGCATGCTGCTGAGCGGGATGGTTGAGAAGTACGTGTTCTTTCTGTGTGTGGAGGATTACCTGAGGAAAAGCAATACAGTAAGTTATGGCACCAAATTAAAAATGGCCATTTTTGATACTAATGAACAGCGTCTTTGCCCCGTACTTGTGGCTGCCTCACATGCAGCCATAATTAGCATGATGTTTGAGCTCTACCTGCAAAATGAGGTAGACCCCTGCAGAATAACTACATGTGTGTGTGTGTGTACTGTGTGTGCAGATGCATTTTAAGCTCCCATTCATCAAAGATGTAGTTGAATGCACCAGGCTTGTAGCTGCAGATTAATCTGCTTCAGCACAACACGGCTGCTCACCCACCACTCATTAATTCATTTCATATGAACAATGAGTTTGTGTGCATACATATGTGTGTTCAACATGTATACCTGTACTAGGTTTATGTATAACAATACATCTATCACAATATGTGATGAATATTTTGCAGATCTTCATGATAACTCTTGTCTTATAAAATACATATTCTTGGATATAAATCAGAGGGAAAGTAAATGCTACAGGTATGAAAGAAAATTGCCACAGTGCAGTGAAGGTTGGAGTGCACCTGCAGGTTGAATCTTCTAAGCCCCTTACAGAAAGAGAGAAAGAAATAATTTAACACTTTCTGGTGGTTCAAAGAAGTGTTGAAGCTGAATGCTAAGAAGATAAAGTAAGAAAGGTAGGAGAGGAAGGCTTGGAAGAAATTCTACAGTATTCACCTAAAATTTAACCATAATGTTTGTGATTTCTTTGAATACCTGAAATAACCCCAACAACTTCAGAGCTGCGAGAAAATTAAATTTTGTGTATAAAATTATTGGTTAAAAACCTGTCAGTCAATATCACACAAAGGGCACAGCTGATTCAGAATGAACAGATTGAACCAGTCAACAAATACAGATTGCTCTGACTGAAACATACATGTTGCTCTTTTTCCCCTGAAAATATTTTTTAAGCATTGCTTCATATAAGCCTGATGAAATGTGTCAAATTGCCTGGAACCACTCAGACGACCGAGAGCAAATCTGCTCTCATAAGTAAAATGAAAGATATGAAACATTTAAGAAGACTTTTTAAACTATTAAAACTGCTCAATAATTCATTTTAACTTTGACAAAATCTGTAAAAGTGGCTGTAACTTTATACATATTACTCCCATGGGTCGAATATATTTAAAATTATTTTCCAAAAATTCACCTTTTATCAAAAGGAATGAAGATTATTAACAATTTTATTTGGGGAAATTAAAAAGTTGATCGAGTTCACTTGGAGTATCCCTATAGAGAACAAAATATAATATGGTGAGCTATCTGCTTTAACGTTTTAGATGGAAATAGATGATGGATGTCTTACATTTGCCAAGATGTGAAAACCTGAGTAGCGTCTCAGCGGAAATGGAATGAAAGAAAAACAAAACCTTCTCAGGTGTTAGAGTGAAATGCCTTTTCTAACCAGTGCTCTGCAGGAGAAGCAGCTGTAAAGTGAAAATAAAGATCTTTGTTACCTTTGCAGACAGACAATGCATTAGACACATACTCAGGAAAAGATGGATACCCAAACCTGCCTGCTGTTAGTGTGACCAAACGTGCATGTTAACTTTATGCTTTAGTTAGAGAGTTAATGATTTTGTGCCATGTCCTCTTTTCCCCATCATCTTTTTCTGTTGACTTGCTAAATGAACTGAGGCCATCCTAGATCATGTAGTCCTGTAACCGTGTTGACTGAGCTGGAAACCACTAGGCTGACATAATATTTAGTTTATAACCTTGACTACACTGCCAAGGTATTTTCCCCCTCATTTTTCTCCTCACTTCTACAGTTCTAAGGCCTCTTAAGGCTGATTTGCTATTTTTCTGTCACTATCAGACATTTACTGTCTCTTAAAGCATCTCTTTCACTTACCTCATTTATTTCCATTTGACCACTTTTCTCTTCTGTCCTCCTCTCTCTCCCTCGTCTCCTCTCCTGTGTACTGCCTCCTCCTCCTCCCCTCCTGGCCATGCTACAGTGCACAGTGCATTAATAGTGGTATGAAAAATTCTCAGCTGAGACATGGTGGGATTGTCGATGCCAATGACTCAGAACTGCGGGAACACAGAGTGAAAGCTTGGACTCCTTACAGAAGCTGTTCCATCCCGCTGGTGCTTGATGGAAGGAGTGGCCCATTGGAGCCAGAATCCAGTTGAAGATCTCACTTCTCAGGCCCTGCACCTCAGAGCCAATCAGATTTGAGCTTGAGTTGACAGTTTCCACTGTATAAACTGATGGCTTCTGGCAGAATCGAGTACTTTCCACTTTGTTTTACTAATGGAATTATTTTTGGATGTAGTTGGATATAGTGTTAGTCTGAGACTTTTTGAAGGCCTTTCTGTTTGTGATTCTGAATAATGATTATAGCAAACAAAGCAACTACAACAAGAGCGCTAACAGCAACAAAAAGTATTTCTCCAATTGTAATGTTTTGCATCTCTTTGCTGCTTCTATGAACCTTTATTTATAACAGCAAACCTGTTTAGTTTTTCTAGCTGGCTTGCCAAACGATCTGATGCAAGGGTGGAACCTGAACTCTGGTTTTGTAAGCCTCAGAAACACCATGACATTTAGACCTGGGAATGTGCTTAGCAAAGGTTGATTTCTTTCTAAATGAGTCAGATACACATATTTATAAAATGCTTGTAAATACATTTAATTAATTATAATTAATGCTTCAAAAATGCTTTTAACATTGATGAGAAGCCATCATAATTGAGAAGTGCAGCTAGCTGGTATAGGGTGATGAAATAATGCAGGTGGTTACTGGGTGGTTCTGAATAAATGGTCATCCAGTAAAATAACTGAAGGATTTGTACATTGCGGTGCTGTAGCAGACATGTTGTATGAGTGTTTAGAGTGCTACACTCTATCGGTTGTATCTGCTGATATTGATGTAAGGAATTACCGAAGCAGAGAAAGTGTGAAAACCTGTTGCCATGCCGATCTATCTTTGGTTTCAGAATCAGGTGACATGTGATGGTTGGTCAATATTTATAGACTCATAACAGCATGCTTTATGTGCGAGTCAGTTTTTATCCGTCAATTTGAGTGTTGCCCTTCTTCCCAACTTTCCACCCTCTTCCCTGCTGTCGATTCCTGAGCCTGCTTTCCCTTTCCACCTTACTAAGCTTAGTTTTTCCATCTTTCTACTTATTATGCTCCTTTACTTTGCTCCATAGTGGCTCTGTAATGTCTACTTTCATTGACATTTTCATATTGAAGCATCTTAACTGCATTTGGCATTATACCCCCATCTGGGTGTGGTGCTGAGCAAAGAATTTTTTTTATGATAAGGCAGGAGAAAATTAGCATGACACTGTGAACATCAAATTGCTAACACTTGACTGCTTAGCCTTCCCAGCTGTGGTAGCGCAGTGGTACCGTGGGTATTCCAGTTGTTGTTGGTACATTGTTGTTGTTATATAGACAATTTGCTCAAATTTTGATTCACTGATGAATTCTGCTTCATTAATGAGAATATTAGAGTAGATAAAAACAAGGACAATGAAAACGAGGAAGACTACTGTAGCGCATTAACTTCTACCAGCCTGTCAGAACTGTTCTCCATCCAGCTGTTAAACCAGTCAGCATCAGTTTCTTGTCCAGGCAGCCATCAAGGCAAAGAGAGCTGACATGGGCCGACCCTAATGCCTAGTAATTACCCTGCTTTATCCTATCTGCTTACCATTCCACATGTTACAAAGGCACTCATAATAAGCGTTAATAATGACACAATTCTCTACATGCCTTTTATTAGCAGCAAAAGTCCTCTTCTTAGAACTGATTGGATGATTAAATTATGGATTTTATACAAGGATTTGCAATTAAGAAAAGAGCTGTAAGGGATTCTTGCTCAAGGGATGTACTATACTGATTTTCATGCAAAGAAGAATCTGTCTCACAGGCTTGTGCTGGGCTTAATTGGAAATTTCAGACTGACGGTCACGTAACAAGGAAAGACTCTTTGAACTGTTTGTTTTTACGAGACCAGTGTTGCAGCCTTAAAAAGCTACAAGAATTTACACATGCGATGCACGATTTGTGAATAATCCCCTCACTACAGTTAGTTTCTCTTCTTCCAATGACATAAATGCTTTATCTCTATCCTTTTACTTCATCTCGAACTGTGCATACCAAATCAGCACTGACTTGTGCTCTTTCCCTGAACCTGCAGTCTTTGTAATTAATTAATTACATTTTTTTATTTCTTTTCAGGACGGGCTCTGATGAGATTGACAGACAGAAAGCTGGAAAGAATGGGGATCATGCAGGAAGCCCAGAGGCAGCACATCCTGCAGCAGGTCCTGCAGCTTCGTGTCAGGGAGGAGGTCAGGACTCTTCAGCTCCTCACACAAGGTAAACCTTTTCTATAGAACACTTTACAACATTGGACACCAAGAATCCAGGTTTTCTTGAGCACAACTCATTAATATTCACAGTAAAGCCAACAACTCGCATTCCAAAAAATCTACAAATAATTCACTCTGCACCATTTGTTCACTTACCATCTGTTGTCATGGTAATCACTGTATGTTTCAAAGCTTGCAGGAAGTGATGAATCAGAAGTTATTATGCAGCAAAATAAATAAGTCTTTTTTTGATAGTATTGCTATCACAGATGGTGCAGACTGTTAAAATAAAAATGACGTGTCGGTGTTAAAAAGCACAATTGTGTCTCTCTACATATTTACCTGGACGAGCAAAAACTTTAAACATTTTGTTTTAAAATCAGTGGTAACTTGACAATCAGAGAATTTGCTTCACCAGGTAAAATTAATCAGTGAACACTTTGAAATTGGGGGTAACATGATGGCTGATTGTCAGGATGCATATTACATGGGATAAATGCTCTTAGCTGCTGAGTGCTTCCCCTGCTCTTCATTCCAGTGTTTTTTGTTCATTCTGCTATGCATTGCAAAGGCAAACAGAGCTGCTAGAAAAGACAGTGGCAACTTTTTGCCAAAAAGCTAGCCAAATTTTGCAAATATTTAAATCACCCAAAGACTGCTTATAAAAGATGGATTAAGTCAAAAGGTCTGAGTATTTAAGCCACAGAAAAAGTGCTTTGATTTGAAAGTAAATGTAAAATATAGAAACTAAACAACTATTAATTGTAATGTGTTTGCCTTTAAGATTAACAACTTAAGCTGGGTTGTGCTGTGATGAGAATGGCTTGTAGATGCTTGTACTGGCACTTCACAGAAAAAGGTTCCCAGTTTGACTCTTGGCTGTGACCTGTAATGCGTCGCTTGTACATGTGCCTGCGTGGGTTTTCTCTGTGTGCTCCAGCTTTTGCCTAAAGTCCAAAAACAATCAAGGTAGGTTGATCAGGAATTCTGAATTGATTGTAGGTGTGCATGTGTGTATGGGTGGATGTTTGTGTTGGTTGTCTCTGTATTAGCTTTGTGATGGTCTGACGACCTGTCCAGGATGTCTCGACTGGTAAAGGTAGGTTCTCCTGACAGACTGAACCATTAAGCATATTGGGAAATTAATTAATTGCAACCCTTTCTAATATATTGCTTATGCAAAACACTTTTTTTTGGTAACACAGCATTTACCTCAGTTATTTTGGTGTGTTTACTCTTGGTTCAGCTGAAACTAAGCCTCCTGTACCTGGGCTGTCATACTTGAATTTATTAGTACAAATTTGTCATGATCTGAATGAATCCATCACCTTTGGAGAAGTCCATTTTAGACAAATGTTCAGATGCTGTTTCCAAGAGAGAAATTTGTTGTCTGTTAAGTCAGTTATTACTATTTTTATGTAGGGGGCAGCATGGCTCAGCAAGGTAGAGCGGTCGTCTTGTCGCCTGAGGGTTGCCGGTTTGATCGAGTTCGTGTCGAGGTGTCCTTGGGCAAGACACGGACCCCTAATTGCTCCTGATGGTTCGTGACTGAGCGCCCTGCATGGCAGCTTCTCCCGTCTGTGCGTGAATGTGTGAGTGAATGAATAGTGGATACATTTTAAACGCTTTGGCTTCCTTGAAGAGAGCTGTATAAATCTAATCCACTATTATTATTAATAATTGTTGTAAATAAAACAAAAGGTCATGAACCTGATTAAGAAAACATAATATATTACCTGCTCGAATTTAATTTAATACATTTGAGACTGTGAGACTCTTTCTCTTTAACCTCAGTGTGTATGCAGAACAGAGGGCTTGGATCCATCTGGCATAGTTTTGACTGACTGCCTGTTAAAACTCAAGAAATTATTGAAAGTTAACTATGTGAATTGTGGTGACTGTGGACTGGGTGCGGTTGAAAACTTTGTCTACCCCTTCCATAATTTGTAATATCTGGCTTTCATTAGCTGTGTGCATTAAAAAAATTAGGAAAGTCCAGAGTGGAGTTTAAATAAGTACCGTAATGAGAAATGAGTACCATCCTGCCAACTCTTTGTGCACATTGTGTCACCACACAGTTTCTCACTTATGCCTCCCGTTTCTTTTTTTTCTTTTTTTTTTTTCTTCTCTATACAGCATTGCTCTTCTTATTTTGCACAAGTCATCCTATGGAGGATGTTTCACAATAACAGGAAGGTGCTGCTGTTTTCCATCTTCTTCTTGTGTTCTCCTTCTCACCCTGTGATTCTCGGCTTCCTTTGTCTCAGCCTCAGCAAATCTAGCAGCTTTTCTACCAGCAGCAGTCTGAATCACCACTACTTCTTTCACACCCATCTGTGCAGTCTCAAAGATGGCTTAGCCGTAGGGGCCAAGAAACTAATTCCGGGGATAAAAATTCTTGGAAAACATTTGGAGTGTAATAAAGCAGGCTCTCTGTCCCTTGCCACTGTTTTTGGTCCCTTAGCAAGTTGAAAATAGAAAGAGAGTGCAAGGGAGAACGTTTAGCTGAGTGATGACACTTTGCTGAGGGCTAGCCTCAGCATCCCGCTCCTTTCGTCTTCTTGCTTTTTGTCTTATCTACGCTGCTCTTCTTCTTCTCTCCTCTATATCGATGATATGGGAACCGGCAGCCCACTAGTCTCAACAGGAAGCAGCCTTTTAGAGGAGCCTATCTGGGCCTCAGGAAGAAAGGACAGAAAGACTGAAGTTTGATGGATGGAGGGAATGTGGAAATAGAAGACAGAGAGTCAAGAAGAGAAGGAAAAGACAGGAAAAGTTTTGATTTACATAAATAAATTACAAAAGAATGAGATTGAGGTAAATGTCTTAGAAAGCAGACAAACAGCTGTTATTTGATTTTTATAAAGCTTTAAAATGAGCGAGGTTAATTGAGGTTTCTTGAATACAGAAGCAGCATTACGTGATGTTATGTGCACATTTGAAAGGGGGAAACGTGAGAAAATGAGTCTCCGTGTGGAAGGAGCAAGAGATTTGGACAGAAAAAAGATGATGGCCTATTTCTAGGCCCAAGGCACACTTCTTTAAGCTGTTGCTAAAGAGAGAGATACAGCTGTACCCAGTTGGAAGCCGAGCCAGAGGGAGACAAATGAAGTGAGAAAGTGGCAATGGGAGAGTGGTGATGAGACGAAGAGAAAGAGGAGGAATAGTGAGAATAGTGAGGAGGGAGTGAGATAGGTGCCAAGAAAGAAGGATGAGGAAAAAAGGAGAAAAAACACTGAGAAAGAGAGGTGAGAAAAGCTCTTTTGGAAAACAAACACATCTCTCCAAATGTGTTTATATGGATGGATGAGGATGGATTTTTTTTTTTTTTTTTTAGCTTTTTTAGTTTAAATTTATACATTTTTTTTAACTCCTAAGCAAATAAAAAATGTTGTCTTGTTAAATCACAGTCCAAAAGAAGCATAATTTAAATTAGTTTTATTAACTTGAAGAAAAACAGGTTTAACTGTGACATGAAAAACTGCAACACTCGTCAGATGGATGCAAACCCTTGAAATAGCTAACCTATTGAGGCATGATCAGTAGTCATCTAAAACATTTTTACTGGGAAGAGTCAGAGGTTACAAAATGCATTTGGAGATGACAAGGTGCAAACTGTCTATAGACAAGATGAAAAAAATGAAACATGAAGCTACAAGGAGCCATTACCATTCAGTGCTGCAATTTTCTAACAGGCACTTACAACACTGCCTAAGATAAACAAGTTAGTGTGTCAAGACTGGACCAAGAAAAACTTTAAAGCAAGGTTTTTTATAGACAGCAATACCACAACAGATCAAATGACTGAACACACAGCACCACTTTGATTCAGTGTGGAGGAGTACTAGCTATGTATGGCAAAACATGCAATGGTTGTGATCTTGATGTTGNGAGTACTAGCTATGTATGGCATAACATGCAATGGTTGTGATCTTGATGTTGAATGATGCTCCATTAAATGCTCTGCCAACTGGCTTTGCAAATGACCAGATATACATCTCTGCCCCCTCAATCGCAAGTGTGAAGTCTTAATTAGAACCTGTTGGGTGTCAAAGGTGAGATTCAAAGCAAGGGAAGTCTCTTTGAGCACTATTTGGGAAGCCTCTGCCGAGAAGGTAAACAAAGAAGTTGCAGCTTGTCATGGATGGAAAGCTCCGTGGCAGTGTTTGAAAAAAAGGGATCACTAAGTTTCTCAGCAGGCCAAAATGAACTGAAGCATACACTATTCAGCGTTCTACGTTAAATACAGATGGATGAATGCACAGCAATCTGACTTATGTCTTAATTTATATATTTTTACTTTTGTAAAAACCCAAGCTGGGTTAAGTCTGCTCCATCTGATGTGAGCTGTGTAACAATTTGTTGATTTTGACAGATTAAGAATACCGACTTTCCTGTAAAATGCATGAGCTTCGGTTTCATGCATGTCTTTCTGTGGTGAAGGTTGTATTCTTGCAGGTCGGTGTAGGAGAAAGACATGATGGGCAGAGAAAGAGGGCCACCAGGGAGAGACAGAGATACATCTTTCTGTATAAAGAGAAAGAGAAAGAGAGAGCTGGAGTGAGTAAGGTACACAAAAAGGGAAAAGGAGGGAGCAGGGAAGAGAGAGAGAGAGTGAGGTGTTGTAATTACTGCAGTGAACCCAGCCAGAATTAGCTCAACGGACAGTGATTAACCTTTAAGGCTTGCAGGGCCATGGGAGGGAAATAATTAGATTCCCCCCTTCTCTGTCTTTGCCACAGGGACAGCAGAGACTCATGATCACTTATTACTTACTGTCATCAGAGTCAAGCAGAGGCACCCCAAATAGAAAGTTATATTCAAAGAACAAAACCCTTGTGGTACTGAGCGTCCAGTCTGGTCAAAGTGAGTACGTTGTAGAAAGAGAACAATCTGATGTGGTGTTACCTAACATACTGGCATGACCGCAGGGGTGGCAGACTGCATGGTTAAAATAAATAAAAAACAACACTGAATCTGATTAGTGTTTTATATCAATCAGACATGCACAGCAGAAAGCTTTTTTTTTTCAGTTGCTGCATGTGTGGACAATTGAAGAATATATTTTGTAAAAAAAAAAATCCAAAAAACATAAAAGATAACACCTACAGTAGATGGATGAAGTCAATGAAGTGCGGAAGGAAGATTTCATCTTTAAGCTGAAGTTTAAATTTAGTAAAAAAATCACTTTTTTTATTATTATTATTTTTTTGGGGTGGATCTGCTTTACATAACAAACTCAAAACTTTGGAAACTTCAAACTTTAGGTTTTTTCAGTTGGAGAAAAATGAAAATAAACGAGCAGAAGATAAAAACACACACAAATAAATGACACAAAAACCCTTCTGTAAACCAGCAAACATGAAGAAGTCAAATAAGAAGAGTTACAAGAGGGACAATTAATAAATTATCAATACATAGAAGAGCTGGTGATTTTAAAACACAATAACTTTACAATTCAGGATGAACAAATCCGGTTTTCAGTTCTAAACTGCAATTTTAATTCCAAATTTATAATTACCAAGGATTTTTTTTAATCATTCCTTAACCCTTTATTGGGCAAATAGTCACATTTGTACTCTTCTTTGGACATACAAAATACCTCTGCATGCTAGTCTATGAAATCATAAAACCTCACAAGTTCTCCACACCAGTCATCAAAGATCAGGCTACATCCCAGCTACATCATTTAGATCAGCCTTCAGCATAAGAATTTGATAAAACTGTTAGTACTGACTACTTTTGTATAACTTTAGTTATTTTAGAAAAAAATATACAAGTCTTATAATATTCTCCAGTATTATAATAACACTCTTTTATATGGTTGAAAATTTTAATTTCCAAATGTTTCAATGAGTGCCCGATAAAGGGTTTAGTATTATCTGGTATCCCTCAAATACAGCAATTATTATTAAAAACAACAAACTACCAGCACCACACACCTTAAAAGTCACCAAGCTGTGTCACATCACTATATAGACAAGCTTTAAACATTTTTTTGCACTTGCAGTTGTTTTCCTCTCATCTTCAAATATAGGAGGCATGAACACAATGAGGTAAAAGAGGTCTGTAAGTCATTAGCGCTTCTGAGAAGGTTAAGTTTTTGGTTCCAGGTCTTTTTCAGTTGAAGAAAATTCTGTTAAAGTGCATCTGTTGAGTTCTATAAACCTTGCTTTGTGATTCCTCCCAGTCTATCTATTTTATTTTTCTAAAAAGTATTTAGATTTGTTTGGCTTATTGTCCTACTTGTAACATAATTTATCCAGCTTTGTGCAACCAAGAGTTTGGTCGCTTTTAGAATAAATTGGCAAATAATTTTTACACACATCCTTTTTGCTTAAAGTAGCACTACTGAACTTTAGCAGATTTTCACACCTTGGTGCCACCTAACGATGACTTATTCAACATCCATCTTGCATCCTGTTTCTCCCCTGAGTTCCCTCTAGACAGTAAAAGCTCGTCCGATGTTGACTCTTGTCTTATTTCTTGCTCTGTCTTTTTCTATCTTCTTTTTCTCACTTGCTTCAGTAACGTCCTCCTGCATGTCTTTGCTGAATCAGCCATTGTGCACATTTAAAATGGCCAGTGTTTTGATATCCAGTTACTGGCATGTGAGGTAATGGAGTAAAGCTGTAAATGCAGCTGTCAAGTGATGCCCCAGGGGAGAAATATAAATTGTGAAGTACGGTTTGTCAGCCTTAGGACGCTGCTGGGCAACAATGGCTCCAGGAATTTCACTGTGCCATCATAACAAGCTGGAAGCAGAGTGTTTTAAGGTTGAAAACCTATTGCTCGAACTACATTAACTGGTCATTTATTACATTTTGTTATCTTTGATTATTGTTGAATTCATTCTAAAGATCAATTACAATTTGCTAAAGCATACAATCCCAAAATCAAAGAAATATTTGTCAGTATATTGGAGCTTTCAGAAACAATCCAGCTTTGGGAGTCATAGCTTCATACAATTTCCTAGAATTTACAGCTGGAAAACAGTAGGTAGCTAACAGCAGTAAAATCGGCATCAAGCATCAAAATTGTATATTGGATTAATTATTATTGCAATGAGCAGAGCTGTGTAAGAAATGGGTTAATCTAGCCCTAACATTTTCTCAGTTCGCTTCTAATGTACAATTATCTTGTCATTGTCTTAATCTGAGGTCAGCGTCTTTCAAAAATAGTTAATTATGATTCATATTATTATGATATAAAATTAAGGTAAAACAAACAAAACAAAAAAGATATCTGAATGAAAATGACTTGGATCTATATATTCAGACATCTGGCGAGTCCAAAAGCCGAACTGTGAGGTGCCGGAAAGGAGGAAATGAGAATGTTATGTTAAATCAACTTATTTTCCTTCATCATCACATTTAACCATGAATATGGTTGTGTGCTAAATCTCGAAATTAACTTTAAGATTGGAAAATGCTAAGCGGTTGTTTCTCTTCTCATCTTAAAAACATAAAATAAAATAATGTTCTGTCTACTGTATTCAATTTCATGCTTATAACCATTTCAGAGCGCTCAATAACAGCCCTATGCCAGTAAATATACCATTACTGGCTTGTGAAATGATCACTCTTAAAAGAAACTTGAATTACACAGCTGACAGAGCTCAATGAAAGTGGTTTTCTGAGAACATAGTGCTAATCTGTGAATGTAGACACAGGCTCACTGCTTATGCTTCATTTACTGTAACACAGTCCCATTTAAAAGAGAAGACAGAGACAACTTTGAAGAAATTAGACATAGAAGCTTTACAGTTTCTCTTTCCTTCAGTTTGTGCCTGTTGTCTGTAGGAGTTGCCACTAACATGTTTTTTTTTTTTTTTAAAGCTGAGAAGTTTGTTTGCTTTAATCCATAATTTACTTTTTTTTTTAGCATTTAGTGTCAAAGTGGTTCTTGTGACTTTAAAACTTTAAAACAAGCAAACATTTATAATTAAGTAAATGATTGAGAATTAATATTTGCTGACCTAGTTTATGGTTGTAATTACCATACAGATAACAAGAGATGCTGTCACTTTCTTTGACTGAATCTCAGACATAGTTGTCTAGCTTTTGTTATTCAGGCCCTTGTGTGACAGCTTTTGTAGACATCTGTTTGCCTCGGGGCAGTAAATGAAATAAGTCCGCTTCTTGAGCTTTTGTAGACATTAGTTCATTTTGCCTGGAGGCACCTTAAGGAATTATCTCTTTCCTTCATGGAGGAAATCCCTTCAATCTGAGGTTTTCACCTAACAGGAAGTCCCCTGTTGTGTTTTTACTTACTTCAACATGTATTTTTTGCCGACATTAATATCTTGATGAGAAATTTCTCCAAGCTAAGCACAAATAAAATCAAGAATTGCACACACACTGTGGTAGGGTTCTTTGTTGTCACGCTTTGGTTGGTGGGCTTTTATTGTGCCCCTAGGTCCTCAAACTGTGCTCAGCAGGGCAGTGATCTCCAATCTGGCAGTGCAAAAATACTATTTATTACTGGTATTCCAAGATGCAGATGTTTGCTTTTCCATCCATCCATTATCTATACTGCATAGGGGTCATGGGGAAGCTGGAGCCTAACCCAGCATCTAACATGTGGGAGGCAGGGTACACCCTAAAAAGGTCACCAGTTCATCGTAGGAGCCTTTTGCCTCAGTTAATCCACAGGAAATTCACAAAAACTGGTATATCTGCCACAGACCTTCATCCATTGTTACCATCAGTGCAACCAAGTTAAACACACTCCTGCCATCTCTACAGTAGAAGGTCCATTTAAATATTCTACGCCTCTCCAACCAGGCTCGTACCTTTCGATTAAAACCAGATTTTCATGGTTGTAGTCAAGCCTATTCAAAACAAATACGATGGGGTCAAATCAAATACGTTACTCTCATCATCTACTAACTGAATATTTACTCCCATGGTCCCAAACAAAGCATAAATATATTGGACTTAAAAATGTTTTGGCACACATTAAACCAGATATAATCATGACAGCACTTCCACATTCCAGTAGTCAGCGGCAATAGTCAGGAAGCCCCCCCCCCACTTTAGTGTTTTAATGTAGTCTTTGCTTTTTGCCAGCATAAATATCTTGATCAGAAATTTCTCTGTGCTAAGCACAAAAAAGGGAAGGAATTGCACACTCACACACGTTCCTTGTTTTCCCAAGCTAGTAGATTAACACTTCATTTTACAGTCTAGTGATTGTGGGATAACAAGAAGCCAAATCAATAACTTTAATGCTTCCAGGCCTAAGAAGAAAATACTATTAGCAAGCTTCTTAAACAAGAACATTTTGAACTACTACTATATATAGTCTTTATTAACAAGATTATTAAGCCTGCTCAAATGCAACAGCCCAATAACTATGTTATATATTTAGATTTCATCATCAAGCAACCCAAGATTTACATTAAGTTTCTCTTTTAAGATGAATTTGTTTGTACATGTGTGTGTGTGTTTTGGAGTTTTGTGAAGGTGGTCTACCTATGAGCAAATGTTTACCTGCAGTAAACAGAACACTCTCATATGGAGAATCAGATCAGGAAAATCTTGGGGGAGTCAAGCTCAGCATCAAAACAGAGCCACAGATGATCAAATTTCCCATCATGCAAGATATCTTAAACCTTAAAAAAATATTGTCGTCTATGTGAAGGCTCTACACAGCGATTTTTACATGGTGCCATTTTTTGCTTGAGACAGTTACTGTGCTTTCATATTGAGATTTTAAGACACTATTGGAGACCAGACAAGTGGAAAATGTAACAGCTGATCCACAGCAGTCATTGTGCTTCTAGCAATGTGCAGTAACACAGATGTTGTTCACTTGAAAAAAAAATACTGGCAGTTTTATTCAAACTTTTTTCACATATCTTTTTTGTTATTAGTTATGGGTCACATACTGTCAAAATAGGCTCAGATGCAGGGTATTGTCAAAGTGTGCAAAATTCTAGTAGCAACTAAGAGCAATCTGCACAGTAGAGTATGATGCACCAAGTATGAAGCAGGACGTTAGCCTGGGTGGTGTTATGTGGCAGATAGGCTGTCCCTCATACAACACGTCCCCCCTTTCTATGGCGCTGATGGATCCATAGGAATAGCAGAGCCATTACAGTCTGGTATCAGTGCTGTCTGAGAAATTGCCAGATTGAGGTTGAGTACAACTACCTTAGGGACCCTATAGGTTTTGTGGGGTTTACTCCCTAGCCTTTGGCCAATGACTAACCTGCAAGGCAGCAGGAGACACGAGGATTATGGGAGCATCCAAGTCCAAGTGCAGATGTACACATGTATCCACTGCCCATGAATCATGTGTGTAAGAGTACAGAAGCCTCTAAAACCTGCAGGGCAATAACCCTGATGGACCAGATTTGGACAACCCTGAACAATGGGTTTAATACAACAGCATGATAAATGCTCATAAAATGATTAGAAGGAGAAATTATACCATTGGGTTAAAAGATAAAAGTACAGTACATGAATACCTATAGAAAGATGTGTTAGGTGATTTATTTTACTTCTATGGACCACAGAAACATTAAGACATTCTTACATGAGCACGTTCCTTTGGAAAATTTAGATTTTATGCTCTTAAACTGTCGTAACATTCAGAGTACAGACTGTATTAGATTTTTTTTCTTATCCGGTTGAACACAACATTTGAATTCAGTCATTTTGACCTTTCTGTATTAACTTATTCACTAAAGTCGTTTTGTTAGCCATCAAGAGTATTTTTCTCATACTCAGTCTCTAAGTCTTTATAAAAACTGTTCACTGAAGATTTAAGGAGCTCAGGGTGACTATTGTCCTTCCTTTGGGCCTTTCAGTGAATCAGATGTCTTGCTTGAGTGTGTGGGGAGCAGAGTGCGCTCATTATCTGAGTTCTCTCCTTAGGCTGCTACCCTCTGTAGATGCACTTCCTTACATCCCCTCCATCCTCTCATTCTTCCTCTTTCCCCCCTTTTTTCCTTACTGCTAGTGAAGGTCAAATTAATTCTTTTTCATAATTTCCTGTCAGTGAGATTCCTCCCTTAGAGACTCCATCCATGGCTCACTGCCTGAAAGATGTGATTAAGGTTAAGATAAAGTGAAATACCTGTGTCTGACAAAGTGAATAATGTTTTTTCCCTATTCAAATAGGGATTGTATGGTAATATCCCACTAAATAAACTCACGTACAGACTCTTTTATTCTTTGACTATGAATACAATGTGAATGCCATGGGTGATTAGTAGCTATTATGGGCCAGAGTTTCAAAGAAAATGTCATTTAGGAGCAAATGGTTCCACTGCTCAGACAACACAGTGTGCCTTAACCTTGCTCATTAATGCCATGGGTCTCTGAGGAAGTCGAAGTCTGAATGCAGACTTCCACTATAGACCTCAGAGGGTAATAATTTCATGAAATGCAGCATAATTGCTTCTCCTGTTGAGAAAGGTGGGTTTCTTTTCTTAAGGCATGACATGAAACTGGCCTTTGTAATGAAGGTAAAGCAAAAGCCACATAGCAAGTGGAGTGCAGTTGTAATTTTTATAAAGGAAGGATATTGAAAAGAATCCTGTCCAAAGAAATACTTTTTATAACCCTTGGGCTATAATTTTCCTTGACATGCAGAGGATTCTCGTTTCTCAGAGCCCTCAGTTACATATTTTCACTTTTCACCACAACTTCATACCTGGACTGCCAGTTGGCCATTTTCTTTTATTTTGCGGGGAAAAGAGCAGATGGAGAGTGGAACGGCATCAAGGTTAGGCAAAACGCATTTCATCTAGTTGTACCCAGGAAGAATTGTGTGTGTACGGGGGTGCGGTTGTGCACGAATACAACAAACTCACTCTTACCTCCAGTTCTGGCTTCCAAGGGCGCTGAAACAGAACGCAGCCAAGTATGAACATGTGCAGAGATCTCTTAATGAGGCTGAGGAAAAGAGGGCACCTCTGGAATTCAAAGCGGTTTGTTAGGAAATGGATGAAACTGAGATGGACTAGAGGGGAATCCAGAAATATAAAGAGATAGGCAGAGGAAGAAATGGAGGAGGGAGGAGGCATAGTTGGTGGCTCAGAATCAGCACTTGTCATATGTGATGTGTGAGTATGTTTGCGCCTTCTTGCTTGTCTCAGCATCCTGGCCTCTAAGCCATGGCAGAGGAAAACAGATTGCTCTGACAGGTCCACTGACATCACATGAGATGCTCCGTTCCTTTGCCAGAGTCTCCTGAGAATCCTTGGCTGCCAAATGTCCAGCAGGGCTTGAAGCCTTACTGTAGCTTGTGCCCCAATAATGTGACTGCTGTAAAGGAAAATTCTCAGGGCTCAACTGTCAATATACTATTTGTCTAGACATGATCTTGCTGCACAAAGGCCAAATCTCAGCAGAGTCTGGATGCCAGCAGTCATAGAAACTTGATGGAGTTCATGCATCTTGCAGTAGTGGCCTATAAATGGCTTAGTAGTGTGAAATCGTATCCTAAACTCCTTATAAAAACAACCTCACTGGTCAATGAATCTTGAGCCCCCCTATTTTTTTGCCTTTTTAAACCAGAAGTGGTGTATAAGATTTCACCACACAGAGCTGCATTCATTAGTTTATAGCAAAAGGAGAAGCCTATTAAGAAGTCATTGTATCAGTCGCTTCAAAACATGACTGGTTCCACTCAGTCTGCTGCTGTCTCTAGCCTCCCTGACCACCTCCGGACAACCAGGAGCCCAGACAGCATAGGCAAACCAGAATCCTGAGCACACGCCTTCAGCTTCCCAGCATTCACTTATGATCTTACTAAGCTGGATCAATAGCCAGAGGACACTTACTTTACACTGAGACAATCCATTATCCCATAAACATGCCCAAACACTGGCTCCAGACCTACTATATATATATATANTACTCCACAAGTTGTTTGTTTGTCAAGGCAACTATTATGTAGCTTTGAGATGGTGAGGAGCAAAGTCCATTAGTTAATGCATTATCATTAGAGACAACACAATGTGTTAATGTGGGACTCTTAAATGGTTTTCAGTTGGGATAAGTCAGCCCCCAACCTACTTACCGAGTAGAACAAGAGTTGAAATTTTTTATCTTAGATGATTGTATGAACGAGTCCATTAGTTGCAGCTTAGGCACAAAAGCGCTATATAAGTACACTCCATTTACCTGAGCAGAGATTTTACGATGTTGTACCGATGATATCTTTGAGTTTCATAGGGAAGGGAGTAATGTGAGTCCACAGTTACAGTAAAAATGTTTTTCATCCAGTAAGTCTTGAACAGTAATTCCTGTATTCATTAGAGGGTCTTGGCATCTCATTGCTGTATGTTGAATGAGCTACGTGTAGATATAACCAGCTTAGCCAGGGGCACAAGAAATGGACATAAAAAACATTAGTTCACTGAATCAATTTTGAGTACACAGTGCTACAATATGTATGCATAAAGGAGAGGGAACGAAAGGTGTCTTGTGAAAACAGAGATGGATACCAAGGACATTTTGAGGGAAATGGGGTGCAACGAGCAGTTACGTAAAAGGAAATGTTGTATTATACCAGCATAAGATCATGGTTTGTGTGTCCAAGATTTATGGCTGCATACTTAACCATACCGCAGCACACCAGATCATCTATTATTATTGTACCATCTCTCACTTTGGGGGCATGCATGATGGATGGGGAGCTGTTAATGATCTCGGGTTGAAATCGTGACTTTCACAAAAGCAACTCTCAGCAATTAAAACGGTGATGCTTGCGACTGAACATCATGTGAAAAGAATGCAGTAATTTGGCAACTTATTATAGCCAGAAATGGATCGAGGGAAGATAGAAGTGTAATTCAGTGGGCACAAAGACATTTGGGAGAAATCAAAGCTTTCACCAGCTTTCTTTTCAATATTTAAAGGCATTTTTTTCTTATCCCCAAGCCAGTATTAATACATAAGCTCAAAATAATGAATGAAAAATCACATCCTTAACATTTTTGTGGGCATATTTTTAAAGAAAAAACTTATTTTCCCCAGTTATTCATCATTGTGTTCCATACTATGATCTGTTTCCTTTGGGGCAAAATGAATGGAAAAGTGTTCAGTGCAGCTGCAGTCATGGAGTACTTCTCTTCTTATTAATGTGATTGCACTATTGTGCAGTCATAACCCTTCCCAATTAGAATAAAAGCATATATGAGCAATTTATCAATAAAAATCAAAAGCCTTGTATGAGAAACACTAATCCACCCACCTCACATCACCTGTAATTGGTGCCATTTGTCTTTGTATGGTTGAGTGTCTGTCAAAATACCAGTTTAATTATTTTCCCCTACTTACTTTCATAATGTTTTACTGAATTCTCAGTAAATCAAAGTTATTGTCTCCCTGTTTTATTACCATTTAGGACATTGTCATACACAAAGAAGTACAAGTGAAAATGAAATATTTTTTGTTTTTGTCCACATGTGAAAGTGTGGGAAGCAGCGCTTGCACTTGTGAAACTTTGTCAGGTTCTCTGAACTTCACAGTGCCGCTGCCCTGCAGGTGAGTCTCGATTAAAGCAATTAAACATGACGAAGGAATAACAACGTGTCCTCAATGAGTCATGCTCCACATTTTATTGACCCAGGTCGGCCTCTCAGCAAAGCATACGGAGTGGTCTGAAAACAATCCCAGGGCAATCCATACACACACACACACACACACACGCACACACACACACACACACACACAAAGAATATAAAATAGAATAAGTTATAATTTGGATGTTTTTGTTGCAAGTAAGCAGATTAGTAGATGTTGGATGGTTAACTCTCAGCCTTTTGTGGTTTAGTCATCAGGATTCAAGTGCTGAATAGGAACAGTTGGGTGTAATCCAAATTCCTCCACTTTGCCATAGCCCTCTGTTTTTAAAAAAGAAAGGTGCAAGCATTTTCGTTGGGAAATCAAGCAGTAGCGGTCATACAACTTCTTTATTTTTTTAGAAACATCTTCCTTATCCAAAATGTTGGGGGAGGGTTGTTAAGGGACAGGGATAAATTGGGATTAGGTTTTTATATTAAACTAAATTCTAACTTCTAATATTGTGCAAAAATAATTATTTGTACACTTCAGGTGGCTTTTGCCTGTTTTGAAGAAAACTCTGCAAATTGTGTCTGACTTGGCAAAGATTAAAAACATCCGAGTCACCAGCTAGTTCTGGTCTGAGCTGAGAAACCATGCAGTCATTTGTTGTACCAGCAACTTCCCAGATATAATATCCCACATATTCCCAGCATTAAAATTCCTGAGGCAGAACTTCTACTGAATTACAACATGGCCTATACTGTCATCTCTAGTGATAGTCTCGATCTAGTTTATTATTTATTCATTATTTATTTTTTTATACATTCCTTTCATTAAATCCCTGGGGTTTGTTTCTAATGATCTTAGAATAATTTTTGTTCCTTTGGAAAGTATCCAACAGGCTGTCATCTATGTATTAGTGAAGAATGACTTCTGTCTGACCATCTGGCCAGATTTGTGGAGTGTGGTACTGATAGTTCTCCTTTGAGGCTCTTATCCTCACAAAGGCCCTGATCACCAATTTATTTTTAAAAGATTACCAAAACCCTTCTAAAACCACTTATTATGAGCAGGTTTGAACAATCTTTATTTTTGGATAAAGCAGTTTGACTTCACAGCATCTCTGATCTCTAAATTGATGAAATCTGTTCTTCAACTTCAGATTTTATAGATCGTTAATTAGCATAAGGTGCCTCTGGCAGTATTTGCCTTAAAGTGATCATGATATTTTAAACATAACTTTGCAACACAAATGTGTTTGAGGCTGTTTAAGCTTCTGGTTTTCAACAGCTGAGCTTTGCTTTTCATCCACAACACCATAACAGAATCTCAAGCTTCAGAAGCTTTTTAACTCTAATTTTAATTACTTAATAAATATTTAAAGGGTAAGGGTTGCCTCAGGGATGACATATAAATGAGGATTTCTTTTTATATATATATTTATAACACATTTATGATGTAATTCACTGCACAGTCCTTAATTTCTCTTACTGTTAATTTCACTTGAGTTCCTGAACGTAAATAGGTGCAAAATACTATGTGCAGTTTAGGTGTAGAACATCTGCTTTTACCCAGATTTATCAACAACTCATCAGAGTAGGTATAATTTATTTCTAATTTCCCATACCTTTGTGTTGTGTGTGCACTGTGAGAGGGTTTTGGCCTCCATAAAAGATTTAGTGTGTTCACATAGGGGAGCTATTAGAGGCAGGGGTCTTTGCTCCTCAGGATGAAGTTTCAAATCAAACCCAGTTTGTTGCATTGTCAAAAGATTAAAGCCCGTTTGCTGAAAGGTCTTTTTCGTGATTTCACATGATTGATCTTCATCCACACCCCACCCCCCCAACCCTCCACCCCATAGCTCTGAATACCAAGGTAGTCCTTTTCTGTCTCCTTCTCTCTTGTTAGTCTCATGTCAGTGCCGTACATTTTTTACTGTCTCCCTGCTTTTTTTTCCTTCTATTCCTGTCGCATGTTTTATTATAACAAGAGTCGTACTTTTCTTCAGCAGCTGCTCGGCTCTTTTCTTGTCTTTGTCATTGCTTCTATCTGTATATCTTTGATGTTTTGTGTCTGATACTGGCCGGCGATCCTTTGCCCCTGACAGTTGCTGCGCTTGATGGGCATTCCTGATGTGAATCTGGCTTTTGATTATCGTCCATACTGACCCCAAGATGGCCTGGCCTTGATACAGCACCAGTCTGCCAGCTGCTACTACTGCAGCAGCTAATGAGGAACGCCTAACATTTCCCACTGCTGGCTGGCTTCTTGATTTATTGTTTCACTCAGTTCATACCTGAGGCTGTATTCCTGTATATTAGAGAACACTAAATAATGAAGTTTACTCTACAACTGATGTACCTGCCTTTGGGTCTTTTGCTGACACGCATGCTGATGCTAAATAGCAGCATGGTAGCAGTGATGTTGTGGTGGGTGTATAATGTCTCATGTGTGAAATAGTTTCACCTCAGCATCACATTCAGCACTGCAGTACATACATAACTGATGTGACATTAAAGTCTGAAATATATATATGTGTATATATATACATATATATGTACATATATCTCAAAATAAACATACAAACCTGGATGCAGCACAAGGTGGGATGGGGTAAGCTGGGAGACATGGTAAAGTTACTGAGGTGAAAAACACAAAATAGAAAAATTTTGCAACTAATGTGTTTCAGAAAATGCGAAACAACAATTCAGAAAACACATTTTGAAAACTGTTTTCTGATGTGTTGACAAATTCTGAATCATTATCTGCCAACCTGTTGTTTCTGTTTAATTGTCCTAAATTTAGATTTAGATTTTGTTATTTTCTTTTTTTTTTTTCATCATGTTTTCTAAAATTTATGGGATCAGAATTGTTTAATTTAATTTAATGTCATTTTTTTTCCTTTCATTGTTCTATTTTCTGAATAACTTTTTGCAGAAAAGCTTTTTCTTTCGTGTGTGAATTTTCTGCTTTGTCTTCTGAAAATTTATGGGGATTTAAGTTTTGCTGTTTTCTAAACTCAGGTTTTTTTTTGTCGGCATTTTGTGGAATCTCTTTGGGTTTCTTGTTGCATTTTGCTAAATGTTTTGGAATATTGTTTTAGCGTAGATGTTGTTTTATAAACTGAAGGAAATCATGACAATCATCATTGCAATGATGTAACAGTAAGAGAAATAATAATAATAATAAAAAAATCTAAAATAAGGATTCTATTCTGTTTATCTATAAAATGTAAAACAATATATTTTAATCAGTGTTTTTTCAGTTTGTCTGTTTGTTTCTGAAACATTGATCAAATGAGTGGTGCTGTAGCTGTTACAGCCACTTCCCAGCTTCAGACATATTTCTGCAGATAAATGTGTTTTACCCATGAAAATGTGGTTTCCAGTGTAGTTAAACCTTTCAGAAACAGGGGTGAGAGAATCCGAGGTCACCCTTAAAGTTTTAGTTTGGTTTATGAGCCAGGTGATAAACATGATGGACTCGCTGGTCAGCTCACCGTCTCGGCTCATCTGCCGTGTACACAAGCGCTTTATAATTAAAACGGTTCATAGTGAGCATGTTGATTATCAGGGGTGACTCGCTCGGGGTTTTTAACCTTGGCAAATCAAAGCAAACCTCTATGACCTCACATGTTTGGTGTTCTACATGCACACACTCCCAGAGTGCATAGACACATGCAAGCACAAGCACTTGGTGTCTTTACTGTAATTATGCAGATGGAGAGAGTAAGTGGCTAGCAAGCAACACCCTAATTTGAATTCCTCCGTTCACCCTCTGTGTTTCGCTAATAGTTCCATTTACAGTAATTTGTTCCGCTTCGGGCAATGACTCATAACAAAGGCATTTGGATGTAAAACAAATGTACAACACACGTGTATGCACGCACACAAAGCTTTTCCCCTCCGTTCCTTAATTCTTTGCAAATTTTACCTCCTTCCTTACACTTTCCTCAGCTCTACCTTTTCCACTTCATCAATGTTAGAGCTTTTGGCTGCAGAAAGTGTAGAATTATGACTTGTCACTGTTTTAAGTGTCTTAGTATAAAACGAGCACAGAGAAACCATAAGACGTTGAAGGAGGGAGGCAGGCCGTGCTCTGCTAAGCCAGCCATTTACTTCCCGGCACAATGGTATCATGATACAGAGCACACTAGGGGCACATGACATCAAATCTACCCTGCAGATATTTATGGGGGATATATTATTTTTCATTATGCACGCATTAAATCATCAGTTGAAATATTAGATGGGCGCTTGCTCGTTTGCTCGCTCTTTCTTTTTTATTTTTTGTCATCAGTGTGGTTCCACCCTGGAGCCTGAAAACATTTGCAAGAACTCCTGTTTTTGCTTTACAGTTTTATTTGCCCATTACCACAGTGACTTGGAAGTCGTTTACTTCGGAGCGCCTTAAACTCCAGCGCTGCCTTGACTCGAGCAGACGTATAACACATTGCTGCTCAACCTTTACCCAGTGGAAAAAAAAAGGCAGCTCTTTTTGGAATATTACTACTTTGGGATATTTTATGGGTTTTTCTGTTTTTTGTTGTTGACTACCTGTGTAGGCCACAGGAATGAAAGCTATGTCTGCATGTTCAAAGTAGTGATTACTGTTAAAGATATTTTTACTTTTATTCATTACACATTAACCTTCTAATTCCCATATAAGGAAGCATGTTCAATGTTCCCCTGATAACAGACAGAAACTGTTAATCCTAAGAACCCAACTCTACTCTGTTCACTAATAAAAAAACAGCCTTGTATATGCAGTTCAGCCCAGTGAGGATCGGAATGAATTCTGCATTTAAGAAACCAAAAAACAACCTAACAGACTCAATGCAGAAGAGCCAACTCATCAAACCAGGACCTGGCTTTTTTGCTTCATCTTCCTAAGACACAGTTTTGAGGAGCACAGTTGCTGCATAATGTTTCTTCCATCCGATTGAAATCAATGTGATCAGTGAATACAACATGTTTACATGAACGAAAGACAAAGTTTTCCAACCAGTTGTGGGTTTTAATGATGGAAAGACTTAATATGATAATGTAATAATGTTCATTATAATAATAATATTGTAATGTAATGCTTTTAACATGCGCAATGTCTACTAAGTTTGAAAATGAAAAAAGAAGACTAAGATTTTATCAAATTTTTCTTGAATCCGTGAACAACCCGTTTCGAGCCTTTTGATTATTGGAATGCTTAATAAATCTCTTTTGGAGTATTTAAAAGAAAGCGCGTCTCCACCACAGTCTCGTTCTGTTTTGCTGCCGCAATTTCTCAAGTCTTTTGTTGTAAATCATCACGTCACCTAACCCCCATGCAGTTCAGTCATGCACAGAAAGAACATACATTATAGAAATGACCAGAATGAGTGTATATATGGTTATTTTCTTTCCTGTTGATGGGATTGTGGAAAAGTTTCAATCATAGAAAATCCATTCTATTCGAGCCAGAGTGGTTAAACTGAGGTGTTTACATAATGCATTTTTATTCTGATTCATCAGACGACTGGTTAGAGCACAGAGTGAAAGAGGCCATCTACAGAAACTTTTGCTTAAAGACACACATCCTAACTGTCTGACCTTAAAACTCTGCATTGATGACTCGTTTGATGGCACAGTGACATTTATTATGTACATTTCTGTCGCTGTCACTTGCAAGCAGCCTCTCGAGGCTGGGAAACCGCACTTCAGGTCTTTTTTTTTCTGGGATGCCGCTTTACGCTGCAGCTGAGTTTTCTTTACGCAAAAGTGTCATTAACAGGTCTTTAACAGAGGAGGAGGGCTGAGACATCGACTCCCCCACCTTTCAGCAATCCCAAGGATACACCTATTGGTCGTAGGTTACTTAAGTGAAATCTATCACTATCTCCGTCAGAAATGAGAGCAAAATGTCTTCAAAAACTANTGTAGGTTACCAATAATCTCCATCAGAAATGAGAGCAAATGAGAGCAAAATGTCTTCAAAAACTAAACCCAGTTGACTTGACTCAACCTGCATTGGATATCTGACCTGGTTGGATGAGGACTTTTGCAGACATCTTCTGTTAAATCTGCAAAAAGCTCAGATCAACTGATAAATAAAGTTCCTTGTCGGGTAAATGTTTGAGAAAATCCTCATCTGGTTATAAACATACGTCACACCTTCCAACCTTTGCAAAGTTAAAGGTTGCTATATACGCAAGAAACCGTCCTGTCACACAGGAACATGTCAGAACAAAAGTAACCAACATGTGGGTGTGAATGAGTCACCGTTTGCTCTGTTCAGCACACAGTCAGTCCGTGCATCCCCTTTTGGATTTCAGACCTGCAGGACTACACGCTCCCTTTCCCAGAAAAAGAGCATTTATCTTAGATCACTGACCTGGTTTCCCACACTTTCATTATCATGCAGTGACATTGTGCTTGTTGGATTGGAAATAATTATTTACATTTTACCTTAATGTAAATTTAGTTTATAGTCTTCTTAAATGCTATGATCAAATAAAGTGCAACTAATGTACCTTTTTAATAGCAAATACCTATTTTTGAATGCTTTTAAAAATAGTTTAGCATAATTTTGATATTAAAAAAATGCTAATAACAAGGTAGGAGTTGTTTAAATGGAGCCCTTCAGGACCAATCAGTCAGTGTGGGAGGGAATGCAGGCTATAATCCTCGTTTAAATTTTGGGGATCTTATATTAACAAAAGCAGCTTTTCCTTCTTTTTTAGATTAAAATAAAACACATTTATGGTTGGCTCAAAATATCTTCTCTTTTAGAAACTTTGAAAGCTGTGCCTCAAATGCAGTAGCTTGAGGAAATATATCAGAACTAAATGTTTGTGACAGAAAGAACTGGTTTACTTGGGTTTCTTCACAGACATTGCATGGATCTCCTTTCTCATGCATTGCTAAGCGACAATATTTCATGATTTAAATGGCTGCAGTGCTTGTGGTTTGCCACCATGAGGGCGCCTCTGCTGGAAATACCTCATAAATTATCAGTTTCTATCTGTTGGCTGTAAATCCATGTGTTTATTATATAAAATTACACTATCAGATTAACAAAGGCCCTGTGAATTCACCATATTTTACACTAGTGCTGCTATTCTCACAGACGTCATGCACCCTGGCTTAACATTGTTTTGTGGCCTTGACGTGTGTGTGTGTGTCTTCTGGGCCTCACACACACACACACACACACATAAGGGAAAAGCGTCACCTAAATACTAAATACGTCAACTAAAACTGGGTGTGTGATGATACCCAAATATTGATGCCTCACATGCCGGATATTTATGTTCTTCAATCAATTCTCATATTTAAATATTGATATTTTAATATTTGGGGCAAATATGTAGTTTACCATTAAGAGGAACACAATGAAAAGTAACTGTACTTTTAGGATCTCATCTAAATTATACTCAGTTGGTGGGAACTACTTAAACATTGGAGAATCAGTTATAACACAGCATATGATGAGGCAATCCATCATAGCGAGACAGAAGTCATCCTCGGAGTTAAGATGGGCGTATTGACACTCTGGAGTCGATACTTCGATATCAGCCGGTTAAAATGTCTGATTCAATACTTTTCTTTAATATCAAGATACCACTCGGCTGATATGAATATGCCATTTGTTTTTACTTCTGAGAGTTTTAGGCAATACAGTTGTGTGTGAATTCCAGCCACAGAGCCTGTCAGATGTCATGATGTCATAATTGAAAAGGAATCTATCTGTATCAATNATCAGATGTCATGATGTCATACAGTAATTGAAAAGGAATCTATCTGTATCAATGAAAAAGTAGCATGAAATAATGGTATCTTATCACCCACCCCTACCTCGGAGTCCTTCGGTGCTGCATACAGGTACCTGTAGCAGAAGTGAATGTGTAGTAGGAACCAATGTGTGTAGGTGTTGGTAGACTAAATGTATATGGTGGCAGAACGAGCTAAGGAATAAAGACATGTTAGAGCTTCTCTTGTCTCCTGTCCAGATGGTTATTGCACACTGCTCCATAAGACATGCTACGTGGAGATGTAGGAGACGTGTAGCAGTATAACAAACTTTTTTTGAAAGTATCCGCATTGATTCATGAACATAGTTGACACCAGCCTAAATTTTAAGTCCTAATTCTGATGTGAGACCCCTGCTGTGTCAGATTAAGTCATATGTGCTTCATTTACTGGTATTATCGGTTCATAGTAAGGTGCTGATGTCCTGATTAGCGCTTGCAATGGCTCATGTGGCAGGGAAAGGTACAATTTTACACAGATCGGCCGTAACTTTGATAAACAGGCTAACTGATTAACAGCAGTTGTCTCTTTGCAAAGCAATATTCTTCAGGAAAATTTTGGTCCTGGCATTCTTGGGGGTGTTACCTAATGTGTAGAATCCAATTAAATAGTATGGGAGTCGGAGTAGGACCCCTAAAAATAATGATTTTTGAGAGGTTTTAGCTGATCTTTCTTTATATGCCTGCTTCAGTTAATATTTTCAGTGAAGCTTTTATCTTTGAATTGTATTGTATTTCTTTTAGTTTCGATACCGGCTCAGCTAAAAATAGTTATCAAGCAGTTTCCAATGTTATTGTTTCGTTTTAACCAGGAAGAGAACACAATGTCTGTGATAAAAACAGGAAAACACAACTTTCACACAACACAAAGAGAAATGATGATGATCTTTAGCTATTATTATGTTCTGCTCTGGATGCATTCAATCCTTGTTTTCTATCACATGGGAACCCTTAGAAAATGTCAAATACATACTTCACTGTTCATCACAGTGGACCCTTTTATGACAAGAGGTAATCATTTTAAGTGCTTAATACAGATGCAAACATGCATGCATTGCCTTCTGTTGAAATACCCAGTCCGCTGCAGGAACAGCTACATTCACTAGATTTTACTTTCTGAGAATTAGCTCTTTGTCCGCTGAAACCTGTAGTCCATCAAAAAGTGACCTTTTCAAATATTCTAATGTCTGTCAAAACTGAAATATGTGGCTGCATAGTTCAATTCTGACGAGCAGCCAACAACACTGACTTATTTATCACCTCCATATTTGCAATCCAGACAGTACACCGGAAAGCGAGTCGAAGCCAACTGTCTGATTCTGCCATCCTTGCAGAACATTTTCCACCTTCTGCTAAAGAACATGGGGTGACACGTCAAACCCCCTCCCACACATATTCCATCTTCTTTTCATAATCCCGTTTTTTTTTTCTCTCCCTGCTGTCTTCCTCTCGTTGTCACTTGCTGTCGTCTTCTTCCCCTGTACTTTTGAACTTTTCCCCTCTTTAATCCTGTTTCCTAAAATGGCCCTCTTTCTCCAGCCAGCCTGTCCAGGCTGCAACAGCAGAATTAAGGCCCGGCCGTTTGCTTTTCATCCAAGTGTGAATGAATAGAGGAGGAAGACAGAAGGAAGAAGAGAGAAATAGAGGCAAACAGACAAAGAAAGTGCTAAATGAAGGTGTGAGATTAGATTGATTAACATGGATACAGAGCTCTACATGAACCAGATTTCAACCACTTGCTTTGTGTCCTTGATAAAGCAAAAAGTTTCATTCTTTTGTTCTTTAGTCTTATTCCTTTTTTATTCATGTCACTTCCTTCATTTGCACTGTTCAATGTTTAGAAATCCAACTTCCAGCTTATCGTTAGCTCATTTGTCTTACAAAAGCAGCAGTAAGAAATGTTGGTTTGTGGTTTATTAGAGGTCATGTTGTATTTGCATGTGTATTATAGCCATTTACACTCATACATGCTCATGAAAACAAAAAAGTAAGAAGATTTTTTTCAATTTAGATTGTCTTGTGTAATTTTTCCAAGTCATAAGTTCTTAATATACGTTAAGATCAAAGTAAGACTGATTTGATTCTTTTCTTATGTTTTTAAACCTGGTCTAACTTAACCCAAAGACATCAGAAAGAGCTAGGCGTTTACAAACATGAGTAGTTTATTACCTGCCTGCATGGAATGATGTGATTCTTTCACTTTTTTGCATTAAAAATCCTTCTTGATGTGTGAGAGATGGAGGCCAGATTTGGTGCAATGGATGAAACGGAGGAGGTGGGGACAGATGCATGTGTGTGTGTGTGTGTGAGAGAGAGAGAGAGAGAGTGAGTGAGTGAGAGAAAGACTACTTACCTTGCATCAGGCTCGTGGGAAATCTAACCAGGCAATATCCAAACCAAGGCGATCTGCTTCTGCCACCTTAGCCCCACACAATTACAATACTATCTGACAAAGATATTGAGCGCAGATCCCTTGCTATTTCTGTGGATGCTTGTGCCCGGGTAGAACCAGATTTGATATAAAGCACAAAAAAGAGGCATTAACGCTGACTTATTGGGAGGGAAAGCAGAGCAGGCAAACACAGCTTGAATGTGTTGACTCACCGGAGCCCGGGAGGGACAGTGCAGAGGGCGAGCGAGGTGCTTATAATCTTGTCTGACCTTTACCTCTACACCTCCTCTGAAAGGCTCACCAGTGAGACTCTACCAGAGCATCCTTAGTAAAGAAAGTGTAGTCTCTTTGCAGGAGGGCTGGATGAGGATAAAGAGAAAAGGATACAGACAAATTGCCATCTTGTCATGCAATGAGAAACATAAGTTGAAGAAAGGTTCAGGTCTTTATCTTACAAAGTCATGAAGGATTTCTTTTGCAGATGAAGTAACTAGGGGTGGTTTCATGAACTCTTTCGGGAAATTTTCAAACACTCGACTGCTTTTGTGCACCTTGAGGGGTTTCATCAGATAGAAGCGGGTATGAAGAAGATGAATCAGGATCATGAGGCAATGGGGAGAATACCTGCAGGATTTAGATGGTGTCAGCGTTCTCTGTGGCAGAAAGTACAAATGAAAAGCTTTATAAGGAAGTTCAGTCTTTTTGAAATCAATGCTATTCATCTGCAAGCGATTTTTAAACCCTTTTTTTTTTCATTTTTCTCTTCATATTTTAAAGCCAACCTGATGCTTTGAAAACAGCAGTTTCTGCCTGTGTGTCCTATCGGTTACCTTACTCTTTAGACATTTCTCTGTTTAATGAACATCCACAGCCCGTGCTAAATTACAGACTCTCACTTTCTCCTGAGCACTCTGAGGATACAAAGCCCACTTCCACTGTTACGGTACCCACAATCAAGCACCTGYGGAAATTAGCAGAAACAGTATTAATGCTTTCTTGTTTTAATAGGCTATTCCTCCTAGTTAACCTTTAAGAATAACTCTATTTACCAAGAAAAAAAATGCAATAAATTAATATCTAATTTTAAAAGAGATGTGGATGTAGATAATTATTTCTAGATGTGAATTTAAAGCTAACCTCTTTCAGAGCTCATCCATATACATAACTCACTGATTACATCAATAAACTAAATTCAGGAGCTGCTAAAAACCATCTGAAATACTTGTTGATGCTTCCAGCTTAAGTTTGTATGATCATGCATTGCAAGGTAAAAAAAAAAAGGCTCATTGTTCTCTTATTGAAGCAAAGTGACAATATGACATTGATTAAGCAATACTTTTAACCTTGTTTTTTAATCTCACCCCAGTTACTTGACCCCTTCGCAAAGATATTGTTAATCTCTTCATGGAGTCTGAATTTCAATTTTAATGTTGGAGGAGGAGAAGCCGTTTGAGGACTAACGGATGGATTTGGTAAATGAAATTCTGTCTCGGATAAAATGTGCAGTCACTGAAGTGTAAATTTATCAAATCTAAGAAAAGGCAGGTCAGAGCTGCTACTCTCAACTCTAATTGCGTAAATTATGAGCATTAGTTCAGAGAGGAATCGCTGCAAAGTGGATATGGGAACCTTGAATGCGGTTTTTCTTTTAATGATGGTCATTTTGCACCTCTAAATGTCAGTTAGAGATCTCTAATGCTGGATGATTAGGGTTTCTTTTTTATTATTATTGTTTGCCCAGAAAGTGGTATTAAAGTAGTTATAGTGATAGGCCACACACTGGATGGTTGAATTAAACATGGACCTATGCTTGCCTCTGTTATATGGTCTTTTAAAAAATTCACCATCAGAAAAAGCTTTGCTCTGTTTTGCCAGCTTAAGTAGCAGCATGTAGCTAACTCTTGTTTCCTGTAGTGACATACTGGTTGCATAACTAGCCTGCTTTGTTGTAAGGTGCTTTTTGATGCTGTATGAACAGATAGTTATGACAATTCTACGTAGTTCAGTGGAAATGTTTGGCATGTTAAACAGCAACAGTCTGGATGGACAAAAATAATAAAGGTTATGGATTGGTTTTAAGAAACTTCTCAGATATAATGATTTTACCCATTATAGTCATGTAGACTAAAAGTAAACAGTGATGTTTTCCTCTAAGGGTCAGTGAGAGCCTGGTCTTCTACCACATGCAGTGCACTGTTTATGGAAGTAAATATGGATGCTACACACAGCGAGGAGCCATACGCTGCCTGTGCCCATACAGGTGCTGACCACACTGGGGTTCCTAGCAACTGGGGCATTCCAGAGGGAGCTGGCAGACCGATCAGGACTGTGTCAGTCGACCCTAAGTCGAGCTATGCCAGCCATGTGGGACAGAATTATCCACATGTCAGCCAGGTATATCAAATTCCCAAACAATGCAGCTGAGCGTGTCAACATTAAAGCGCAATTTGCAGCAACAGACGGTTTTCCTAATGTACTCAGAGTTATCGACTGCACACACACTGCTGTTAAAGCGCCATCACATGATAGATTTGTATATGTCAACAGGAAACATTTTCATTCGATCAATATACAGATCATATGTGATGCACAAACACAGTTAACCAACGTTGTGGCTAGGTGGCCTGTTTAACCCATGACTCATAAATTCTGAGTAACAGCATGGTTGGGAACAGACTACCAGCTGGCACTGTGCACGATGGGTGGCTTCTTGGTGAGTAAATATATTTGTGTAATTGTCCTAAAATAAATCCCCCTGAGGCGCATTGAGCATGCGCCCCAAATTCTTCACAGCATTATTGCTGTTTATTTTTGCTAGTTAAACTACAGCTTAACGTCTTTCCAACAAGCTTCTGAATTTCTCTATGTGCAAAATACTCTTGGTAATAACCCCGTGTATTAAGTGCAAAATTTCTTAAGCAGCCTCACCTTTTCCTTTGCACACTCATTCTCTTGTAATTTCTGATCGTGCAGAGAGGGGAATCTCAGGTGCGGGCTCATTCAAATATGATTTAAATGGGGGTGTGGACAGGGAGGAGTCAGGTACTCCAACATGTGTGCTCAATTCCACTTTTTTTGTGTGTCTGACTGAAAAATTAAATATTCCTGTGACAACATACCAAAGAGTAATGTAATGTAAAAATTAAATGNACGACATGTTCTGGATTTAAGTGGACGCCATGATTCAGTGGGAAATTCAGTACACTACCTTTAAGTCTACTTCGTTGTGAATCATCATTGGTCTTTCTAAGGTGAATTTGGGTGCCCTGTTTCCCCTGATTGATTGGCTAATAGAGGTGCCGCCCCTGCTGAGAAACACTGCTCTAGCTTCACTCCACAGAGGTTGTCAAAATTAGGCAAGCATATGTAGAAAATACGTAGAAAGCTTTATGGAACTGTATCTTTGCACAAACAGCTGATTGTCACATTTTAGTTAAAACCCCATCCATCCTAGATACACTCAGTATCTGCAATCAGATTCATGAACTGTCATAAATGAAACTTCAAAAAGCCCCAAAATACTCTTGATGCACAAACTGGAAGACAGAGTTGGAAAAATGTTGGGGAGCCAAAACAATTTGCACTGAAAAAATTAAATATTCCTGTGACAACATACAAAAGAGTAATGTAATGTAAAAATTAAATGAAAGAAAGTATTTTCAAAAAGGAAAACCTTTCCCTGAAGATCAAGGCTCTTTTTAGTAAGACAAAGTCAGATAGTCAGATGGTGTTGAGTTCTGCTGGAGTTAATATTCTCTTTATGGGCCTCATGATTGCACTGCAAGCCTCAGGTCAAACCTTTTCTCACAATGAATTCGTAATGCAACACTGCTGCATGATCAGTGAGTGGAAGTGCAAATGTAAGACTAATATATGGTTTAGGGTGAAGCTTGTCTTTACATTCACAATCAATGATTTACAAATGTAGATGAAGTAATGTTGATTTATTCAACCACTGTATTTCTTTGTTTTAATCTGTGGGAAAGTAATGTCTCTACGGCTTACATACTAATGTATGTCCTAAGAACATACATGAATATTATATGATTTTCTCTTCCTTCTCTGTCTGTAGTGTAAAGCAAATGACTCCCAACTTGCCTGAAGGTGTGAGTGTTCTGCCTCATGAACTGCCCACAGTCTTTATGCCCCTATTTCCCAATGCATGATGGGAAAGGCTCTTGGCCTCCTTGGTTATGAGCAAGATAGTGAATAAAGAAAGTGGATGAGTGGATTGATGATTCATTCAAAGACATGTGGAGAGAATGGGATGCTACTAAAAACCACATGTGAGCAGTGATAGAAGACACGTTAAGAAAGTAAAGAGGCACATTTTCACAATTCTTACTGTATACAATATACTATATTATTTTCTTTAAAATTTCTAACTATTTTTTAATATTAATCCATGTAAAAGTTGTGCTAATGTTCTAGCTGCAGGACATGAACTGTTGTCACGTCATTTATATTCTATTGGCCATTGTAAGAGCATTATAAAGACGATTGATTAACCTTTATAAAAGTTCTATTATTATGGAATCAACTGCACAATTACTCCTTGTGTAACAATGTGATGGTTTTATGCAGGGTTAGGATTCAGAAGAAAATCTTGGTTATTCTGGATAAAAGTGACTACTGTACTGTATGTGGTTAAGGTTGAGGAACAACTGCAACAACGATATGAGTTCTGATGAAGACCTTTTTCCTTTGCTGCCATAATCAATGTGCTTCGTTTTTTAGTCTGGTCAGTTTAAACTCTGTCTTTCCTGTTTTATTTTGTAGTTTTTCCAAATGTATATTGTGTTTTGCTTCTTGCTTCCTGTTCGTCGGCACACCTGGTTTAATTACCTAAAGCACCTGTTTCTTGCTGTCCTCAGTGTATTTATACTCCTTGATTCTTGATTTCTTTCCCTTTGTCAGATAGTCTGTCATAGTTCCCCTGTTTTGTCTTTGTAACCTTGTCAACCATTTGAGTCTGCTTCCTGCTCAACCCATGACATTTGCTTGTTTTGCAGTTTAGCTAATGAGGCCACGTGTATTTGCCCCTCAGCAAACTAGAACATCAACAAAATACAGTTCTTTGTCATTTTGTTCTTCTATTGAATTTGGCCTAAATATATATGTTATTTGTTGGGCTTTCAAATTTCGAAAAATCCAAAACTTGATTAATAATCATTTGATCTTGTGTGTTTATATCCAAATTATATGCTTATTTAAGTTTTATCTATTGGAATGTTGCCTAAATTTGACATTTTTAATGACTATTGCATATTGTGGCCATAAACAAAACAAACAAAACACAAATACACAAAACAAAACAGAATGCTGATATTATTTGTACTGCAATCTAACATAACAAAATGCTCAGAATCAGCTTGAAATAGAAGAAAAGATAACTATAGTGCTGCTTGCCACCGCAGTTTTGTAACAAGCCACAAGTTTGACAGCAAAGATTTCACCAAAAGTTTGGTTTATCACCAAGACTGTTAAACAACAGTCCAACAGTCTTTACTTACCACAAAACCAGAAAAAAGAATCGTTAATCCACATCTTGATCAAAATCAATGGGTAATTATGTCTAAGGTGATCACGCTATCAAAGAAAAGATAACCATGTAGAGGTAATGGAGTAGTCATGTCAAAGGCCATTACAACCAATGACAAAATCCTTCCTACCATGACTTGGATGTACTGCAGAGATGGACTGACAACGTAAAATAAATAATTTTATAAAGTTTTTGCATTTACGCACCACCAACTGTGGAAGTGACTTCAGCCACAGTGACATGTTGTCATGTTGTAAAGATTACTTTTTTTCTAACATGATTAGGATCTTCTGACCTGGACATATTGCAGTACTTAACAAATGAAAGTATGTTAAACATCAATGTTGATTTGGTGGAAGCTGACTTGTGGTGGTGTGCCGCATGGTACCAGAACTAATGCTATTTGCACTGGGCATGTTCTTGTCTTTCATGTGATATTATTGGTACGATGTAGTCCACAGATTAAATAGGTCTTCTTTGTTTGCACTTTAGGGACGACTGTTTCTGAGGTTATAGTGCTGCCATCTTCCAGTTGGAAGGTCAGGAAATGAATCCACAGTCCCTCCATGTGTCAGAGTGTCTGTGGGCAAGACATTGAACCCCACAATGCCCCATATATGCTCACCAACAACGTGTGACTGAAGAGAAAGAAAGAATTGCATGTGTATACAGTAAAAAGCACAATAGTAGTAGTGTTTTTTGCAGATCGTATATAAAGTCAAAAGTACTATATAAATGCAGACCAGTTACTATAAGAGGCTTATGAACCCATAGAAGCATACCTAACCAGCACATCCAATAAAAAGTCAGAAACTGGTCTAAAAATAAATTTAAACATTAAAGAAAAATCTAATTATTTATTCATAAAATACTGGGGAGCCCTAGTGTCTGTGTGAGTGTGTCCTTTATTGGCATTACAAAAGTGTCATGCACACACTAATAACACAATTATGGCTTACTATGACCAATCGTGCCCTTTTGCTACCACTGTAATTTTACTCGCCATCCTTCATCCCTCCTAGCATCCGCTGCCTCCTCAGCTCCCTGCAGACACTTTCCTAACCCCCTCAGAGAGCCAAGGCAGTCTCAGGTGGCCAGGTCGATGGAGGGTTTTGTATCTGGACGTGCACCTTCCTTTGACACCTCCAAGAAACTTAGTGAGAGCCATGAGCTCAGCGTGCGTTTAAGTGGAGGTCCTGTTAACCCCCATTACCCTCTGCAGCACTGTAATGGAGGATTAGCAGAATACAAATGGTCTCTTTTTCTCCCAGTGTCCTCACCACTGCAGCTCCCACACCTTCTGCTGCAAGAGTTGCTGACAACAAGAAACTGTGAAATATGATTTGGGGCCAAGCAGGTGTTTACTGCATGCTAAACAGTGTCCTGCTGCTCATTATGCAAGCTTTAATGATGGTAATGTATTAGCAAACAGTGTGAAATTGTAAATTAGCGGATGGCGATGAAGTGTGCTCAAAATCTTGCTACTTCATATCATGTGACCTTGGCTTGCAGAAGCTCTGATGCTGGTGTGGAATGAGAAAAATGCCAGGGGGTTTGATGGCTAATCAATAATTGATGATACACTTCCCTATTTTAATGTTGCATTTGGTTTATGTGTGAAATCAAAATGGTATTACAATTCAAAAAAACCTGATCTACTAAGAACTAACAAATTTTCCCAAACCACTGAAACATTTTTACATACTGTGCATAACAAAATGCAAAAATATTTATCATAATAAATTTATATTTTCCTCATTAAATCAGCACATTGAAACACAAATCTTAATTTCACTTTCATCCCAGTGTCCTCACCACTGCTATACATTTTTTATTTACAACCATATGTTGCATTAAACATTTTTATAAATTCAAATAAAAATATTTAGGTTGCCCTGTCCTCTCTACAAAAGCAAAATCTCACATAAAAACAGCCATATTGATAATTTGTTCTTATCCTTAAATAGAATTCATAACCATGTCCTGTTAAGTACCGCTCATACAAACAATGGGAGAGAAAGTTATACGCGTTGAAGTGAACACCCTTCTCAATGCATCCCTTACAAATCTATGAAAACCTCTCATGGAGGCAGAAGGGGGAATATGGAAAGTGTGGGTGTGTGCAGTTACCCTCAGTCATTCTTGCACCTTCAGAAGTGGGAGGCCTGTTCAAAACCAACATATGATAACTTGTTTGTCAATTAACCCAGGGTTATCCAAATCTGGTCCCCCAGAGCTACTACCCTGCAGGAGTTACAGTAGATGTTTCCCTGCTATCTAATCTGGCTCAAATTATTAGGTCATAACAGGTTGTGGAGAATGTGAGAACAAGCTGCTGAGAAGATCCATTTAATATAAATCAATCTATTGCTTAATGTTAGGAAATGAAACATTTTTCTTGTGGAGATAAAGGTTGGGACTTTAATCCACACATTTTATAGCAGAACAGTCCCCTTCATAAACACCATTTTGCTGGTTGCCTTGGTTACTTGTAAACACAACTTGTTAGAATGAAATTTGTGTTAACATTACCCGGTTAATGTTGAAAAACAAAATGACTACTTTTTAATAATTTAATTTTATATGTTCCCCTGCTTCAACACACTTGATTAAAATAAAATGGATCCCACAGCTTGTTCTGCACAATGACTGATCATTTGAGGCTGGTGTGTTGAAGCAGGGAAACATATAAAATCTGGAGGACAGTGACCCTCAAAGACCCGGGTTTGAGACCCCTGCTCTATATACAGTAGATCCGACTTTGTAACCAGCTTCACTTTCCTACCCAATGATTGCTTCTCTTAAATGAGCTTTATTAACCCTTTTTTCTTGCATTTGACTTGAAGAAGAAGGAACTATGCTGAATTGTGTTAGAGCTGCTCCAGCTTCTGCTCTCAATCTGGTTATGTAACAATATATTCAGCTGCTGATATTCTCTACCGTTCATGTGGCTGATACGAATCTTACGGATGAAGGACAATTTCACACACAACAGAAATGGTGTCCTCAGGTGGGATTTATCATGATATTTTTCTTGAAGCGATAACAGTTCTGTCTGTTTTGATAAGTTTAATTAAGTCCTCATGAGTTTTTAAGACTGACTGCTCAATAAATGTAGAAGTGATTAAAGCGGCAGGTTTTATACAGCCACAGAGCACTTCACACACAATATGAATATTCCTACAACATGATATGTTGTGTGGAAACGGACTCTATGACTCTGTAAGGAAGGATGTTATACCTCACTTAGCATACACTCAAATCCTGCACAAACATCTTCACTGTCATAGGTTTGTTCTGAATCAAGTGTGGGAACCTTTATTGGCTGAATGTTATAATTTTGATGGATGAAGCCATGAACATTACAGTATGTGTTTTAAATGATTATCACACAACCTGGACTACTTTGGAAGGGAGTCAAACCCATGACCCAGACAGACTTTGTTCAAGCTTCTTCCTGTCACTATTCTGGTTTATATGATCAGTTATTTATACAATATTATAAATCATCTCCGCATCCTTTCATTGTCCACAGACAACCACTATCTATTAACCTCTAGCCGTAGCCCAGCTCATAGGAAGAACTAAAGTGAAAACCACAAAAAGGGTAAGTATTAATTTTCCGTCCACACACCCACCCTCCTCTCCATTTTCCCCCCTCTTATCTCCTTGTCCTCTGCCAGGCATTTTTCTGTTTTTGCTCTCTTGTTTTCTTCTCATCACTCATTCTGCTTCAATTGAGCCTCCTATTTTTCATCACCTCTTCCTCCATGCTCTCGCTCTGTCTTACTCTCACCTCAGACCAATAAAGTGCAAACCAATATAAGATTTCTTGGTTTATGGAGAGCCACAGCCTCTTTGACACACTCTATTTGAGTGTGTAGTTGCACCTTGTCTGTTATGTATGAGGATTTGTGTTTGAAAGACATCTCTCTCTCGCTCTCTCTCTTTCTCTCGCTATATATATATATATATATATATATGTATGTATGTATGTATGTATGTGTGTGTTCGTGTAATAAAAATGTGTGTGCACATGTAATGCTTTTAGTTTGTCAGAGTGCAGCTCTGTGGTCCAGTGGCTGTCAGTTCAATTTCTGCGGTAGACAGAGATGCTGAAGATAACAGTGTTGCATGAGCTACAGTACTACCCAGCTTTGTGTTTCAGTGGAGCTTCATTTAAAGTGAGCTGGCTCCTGGGAGAGTAGTGGTGGCCATCCACCGTGCTGCAGACACACATCCAATTCCCTGAGATTGATCAAATGGCTCAGCTGTACAACTCTGCTTGACAGCATGCAGCCTGATGGAAAATCTTCGGCAGGCAGGTATCTCACACACTAACATGCATAGTATTCTACATGGAATTAAGTGCACATATGCAAACACTATGTTTTTTACAGACATTTATGAACATAGTCTCATTGCAGTTGGAGGAGGTGCTCCATTATTTGTACTCTCGCAATATCTGCTGCATATATGCTCTTACTGAAAATTGCATTTTATAGAAAATAGTTAGCCCATGTTGTGCATGAACGCCCCACAGGAACTGAAATGACTCTGTTATTGTTTACTTGCATTCATATAGTTGCCACCTTTAAATCGACTGTGTGCATATAGCTTCAGGGCTATCAATCATAGTGGCATCTCATTTTTACTAGTAGTAAAAATGAGATTCCTGAGAGTGTGTACAGACTGTCAGTGTCATGTGACATCTGCTCGCCATCTCCTGGGAAATAAATGCACCTAAGCTGAGAGCCTGTATGATTCTTGAACAGCAGCATATTTGTCTCTCATGTTCATGACTTTACCTAAATTTTAATTGCATGAATTTGGAATAAGTGGACTAAGACTTAGTTTGCTGTATTTTGACCCGGGTATCTTAAAAGGGAAAGCAATTATCAGCTGATATGGTAGGATTTTCTGTAGCAATGTAATTTGCATACACTTTTATTTCTTTGAATTTTTACTTACCTGCTACTGAGGTGTGACTTTCTAACTTTTATTATTCAGTTATAATGAAGAGTTACCTGTGCAAGGACACACATCTTCATGTATTATTTAATGTTTTTTTCATATTCTTCAGAAAGAGCCAAATGGTTGCGTTGTTTTAGTTTTTTTTAACACATAAAAAGGGTCTGTGCAGCGACAGACTAAGAGGATTACCACCAAGTTCTGTGGTTCTCCTCATCTAAATAGAGCTTCTTTCAAAACGTCATTTCATGTTGTAGTGTTATTCATTCACATGCAGCTCTCACTTGCATAAAATACAGCAGTCTTAAGGCCCATTTATCCTCCCTGATATTAGGAAATAGGAAATAGGTATGTCTATTTCAAACGCTGTCATACATTACCGCCCTCATACTGCCATTCATCTTTCACGTTGCCAAGGGTCAGGTTGGTCAAAAAAT
>CM047991.1:21997268-22012235 GCA_026261665.1 Melanotaenia duboulayi | reverse complement strand
TATTTACATAAATGTAAGATCAGTAAGTTGCAGATCACTTTTTAATAATATGGTCTGATTAAAACTAAAATTGAAAGAGGGTGCGCTTTAGCTTCCACACATGTAGGAAGAATGAGTACTGATATCATAGTGTGACAACACAAGTGAGTGACATTTTATCATAAAATACTTACCCCCTCTAATAAACATGACGGTTGTATCATAATTTGGTCCTGTTTGGTACTGGTTCCTGGAGGTATTGCTAATAGTCAAGAAAATGTAAGGGCATCCGGGAAGTGAATATCAAAAGTCAGTGTGGGATGTAGCTAAACAGCACCCAAAGGACACAAGTTGTTGCAGTGTTTAATGGTTTGGTATGGCCTTACAAAGTCCTGACCTTTTATCTTTTCTGTAGGGAAGATTGCTATGAAATCCCTACAAATGGCTTTCTTTGGCCTTCTTGATACCATTGGAGCATTTTGAAATGTTGTAGTTCAATCGTGCAGAAATGATTTCTAAAGATAATTCCAGCCACTCTGTATTATATTGACTTCTGATATAGCTCAATACTCACTCTCCAAAACCTCACCATCAGGGGGCATGTATGAACATGCAGAATGTCAAGCAGCTAGTTTTGATTAAAAAAAAAAAATGAAGCAACTAGATGCAAATTTCATCTTTGAGCAGATAAAATAACCATGGCAACAAGCATTTGGTTCAGCCCTTTTAAACATCAGTTGTTCTTGACAGGTGATACAATGACAATACAAAAACCAACTCTGTGTTTGGAAAAAGTCACTAAATATGCTACATAAGTGCTGCAGTGTTAGAGACTTCAGTGTTCTGCTACACTAACAAATGTCAACCTATCTCCGCTGAAAGATTAACAATAGATCTTCACATCTCCATCTCCCGCCTGTCGTCCATCTATATCTCCTCTGTCTTTATTCCTGTTTGTCAGCCATTGTAACTGCCATCCTTTTCACCTCCTACAAATTAAGGCCTGCATTCAGCCATCAATCACCCTAGAGCAGTCCTAAAAAGAACAAGAAGATACAGAGGCGAGGACTGCAGTGCTTATTTGTCTATTAACTCCCTCTAACTGACTAACTCTGATTCACTAGCTTTCCAGCAATGGCTTATTATGGGATCAGTATGTTAATTGGTTTAATTTTTTTAAACCTTTGAGTTGATTTGGTTGTGGGTGTGAGACACGAGGTTGTTTGCATGCTTCTTGCTTGTCTCATGAACACTGATCGATGAAGACAAACTAATTTTCTCCTCCATCAGTAATGAAGAATAAAATCCTTCTGTTCAATGGCAGTGAGCTCAGCACACAATTGTCTTTGCTTCTCCCTGCACTTAGAGCCGGTCAAGTGGATTTTTCTGAAGTACGCTGAGCCCTCTCAGTGAGACAGACGAATCGTGTAAAGAGGCATTCAGGCATGTATTGTTAGCTTGCTGCCTTTGATCATGGCTGCTTGACATGCAGACTCACATAATAAGATGCTCATGCACGTGGATTGCTCTGTTAATGCAGATTACTACTTAAATGTTTTAGGCACAGAATTTTAGATTCTTATCACTCAAAATCCTTAGGGAGGCTTCTCACTGATTTTCCAATGAATTCTGCAGTCCAAACATGCATTTTATCAAAAAGACAGAGGTAATAAAATCTGAGAAACGTACTGTGGAAACCCTTGTTTTCCAAGATGTTTGAAATAACTTACCTCTAGCTTTAAAAAATTCCACTACGTATATAAAGCATAGCTATAGGAGGGAATATGATGACACCAGATATAAATTTGATATAGGTAAACAGTAATGTTTATAAATATCACTAAAATGCAACCTTTTTGGTTGTTCGTGGGAATTACCAATGACAAGAAATTAATTTGTACCATCACCTTAAAACATCTTTTTTTTAAAGATCCAAGTAAGGTATTTTATGCACATGTTTCTGTCCCAACATAACACAAAATTACACAAGCTTTTTCTATATTTTAGCAAATTGGTAGCGGTTAAGTCCTACTACTTGAGTCAGTTATGTTTCCAGCACTAGTGGGGAACATTTTACAGTTGCTATACAAGCCCAGTTGCCATTGATATCTGTTATGTCAATATTTTACAGATAACACTCAAGAAATATGTTTGAGCTGGAGTCAGCCAGCTCCTGGACATAGACTGGGCTGGACTTCTGGTCCACACAGCACTTGCCATAACCGACGTCCAGGCTGGCAACTGACACGTGTTGGTCACTTTTGGAAAACTCAAAACTTGTCAGTGCCGTAACTGATCCACAAGTGCCAAAAGCAGCACAGTTTAGTGACCAGTTTGGTGTCAAAAATGGTACTGAGCAACATAAAAATGGTGGCATTTTTTCTTTATCAGCTATGTTTTTATGTATTTTGCTTTGATTTGCCACAGAAGGACATAGAATAGGCTTTGAGAATAAAAAAGAAAGTGTTTGTTTTCAATTTAAGTTTCTTTATTCTTTGCATTTTAAATGTCATCCTCCTTGCGGTGAACTCTGACGTGGTCGTTCCCTCTCAAGTCAAGCCTGCTTTAAACAATCTTTAAACCGGCAATCCCTGTACGTTTTTAGAGGACAGCACACAAGCTTGTTTTTGAACATTTATGTTGGTTGAATTACCATGATCCTTTACGTCCTTCACTCGTTTAAATCCCAGTTTATTCATATAAATCTGCAGTTGCATACCAATAAATCATACTGTGCTGTTCTGTAGTGGTGTTGTAAGTCTTGTAAGGGGTTAACGTTAGAAAACAACAACAACAGGTGTTTTTTCTTCTATCTTTTATCTCACCTGAGGACACCAATCTGATGACAATACTTTTTAATCAGAAATGTCACCAAAAGCTCCTCAAAAGTTTTTGCATTAGCCTAATAAACACAACTGAAAATCCTGACATATAATTGGATGTAACAGAAGCAGCAAAATTAATTGAAGCAGTTTTTCTCATTCATTTAGCTCAGATTTATACCCCTTTGTTGGAAAAACAATGGAGAAGAAAGGTGCACCATTTTCTTTGTTAATAGGTCCAACCATTGCTCAATTTGTGGTCGCAAAATATTAAAGAAAAGCACCAGGATTCACATTCACACATGACACGTTTAGTTGCCACCAGATTACTGTAAGGCAGTGCATGTCTGAAAGGGACTAACTGATGAACATAATGAAGAATTCAGCAGCTTAAGAGCTTAAAAAGTGTAACAAATATAACTTAACAGCATATATCTGCTTAGTATACAAATCACAGTTTGCCATTATACGAGAGATATATTGACTTTATAAGCTGTAGATGATTAACAGCTTTCCAGATTGTAAAATGAAAGATGTAAATAATCTATGTTACACATTTTGCTTCAGGCCCCTAGAATTTAGTTTCATTCTACTTTAGGTTAACAATTAAACATAAGTCTCAGATTTTCTTTTATCTCATATATAGGAAATGATTATCAATGGGTTTGTACTTGAGGAGGAAGTTGATTAGCATTTTGTCAGTACTTCCCTCCCCAGATTTGCCTTTACATTTGCAAAAGCAGAAAGGCCAGGATTGTTAACAGAAGGGCATTTTAATAGCCCTTCATTAAAACACTGGCTCATATCCAGTTTACCTGAATTTATCCAAGCCCATTGATGCAGCATATTTTTTTAGCAAGTGTGGGTCAAATAGAAATTTATATGATTCAGTGTTTATTTCAACTGCCAACACACAGAAGCATGTACTAACTAGAAGCCAAAGCACTTTTCCTTTTTGGTGCTGATTTTCTTTCATTTTTTCTGAACCACCTGGCACACACAATAACTAAACCGTTCTCTCCTGTTCTACTTTTTATGTGCCTCCATCTTTGCTTTTGCTCCTCTCTTCTGTCAATACCTTCTCTCACTTTCCCACCCTCAACACGTTTCTGGGATATTTCTTTCTCCTTTGCTTCCATCTGCAGCACTGTTTTGTAGTACTTCTTTGTCCTATGTTAATTTTGTCCTCAGAGATTTTTACTCTTCCTCCCCCTTTTTCTATCTGCTTGGTAAACAGTTAATGGCCATAGCAGCTGTTCTTTATGGCTGGAAATGCCTAAAACTAATATGTTACAAGAGGAAAACTGTTTGGAGTGTATCGGCTTATTGTGATTCTTAATGAGGAGAAATTAATTAAGATGGATTATCAATCTCTAAGTGGTGTGTTCAGGCAATCATTGTTTTTCTTGAACCGGAAGTTTTCCTGACATTCACTCTAAATAAAAAGGGGTCAGTCCTAATCCTACAGTACTTCCTCTGCCACTCATGCTTTCATCAGGATGGAGGTAGGGTGCAGCGCTCTGCCATCCAGTAACATGGCAGATGTCTCTCACTGTGCGATTACTCAGTGTCAAGTAGGCGGTGAAAGCAGGTGACACATTTATTTGCGGGGCGTATGCGAACAAGGCGTTGGCGATTAGTCATTATTTGTGCAAATGTTCACTCTCTTCACTTTCACTTCCCGAAGAGACCAGCTTCAGTTTGAAATCAGAACCAGTTTATTCACATTGCATCCAAACACTTAAGCACAATCAGTGATTTTACTCCTACAATAGTGGACTGTGCCATCCAACCATTGACATAGAACATGTCATTCTTTAGATGAACTCTACCTCACTGGGACAAATCGAGACAAAAACAGCCCAATGATCTTTATGTGTGTTTATGTGTGTTTACTTAAAAAACAAGAGCTTCATAACAATACTCCCAAAGGAGCCACTGTCAGAAACGTTATTAAAGTATCTCATCACATCACAAGTGTGTCAAATATCTTAAAAATAATATTTAAACAGAGATATTTGGTTCAACTATCATCGTTCACCAAGTGCGTCTAATTCAACAGAAGCAGCACTGATGTTTACCAGCAGTGAAGCAAAGACACTATATGCTTCACATTCACCTCCTGTGCTCCCAATGTCTGTTGGACCAGACGTATTATAAACCTACAGGTGGGCAGTGGAGTGTTATCAAGAGATGTCTGTGTGCTGTGAGATTTACACAAGAGAGGTTACACAGGAGGAATGCTACTTTCATATAAGGTGCAATGTGCATGAAATTTGGACACACATGCACACATACAGAATAGCTCTTATCGCAGTCGTGTGTTTGGAGGGCATGCTGGGACACACAGTCTTTTTGCAGCAGGTATGACTGTATTGATAGCTAATAAGAATATTAGTCGTGTGCCCCCCCCAGGTGTTATTTTACAATTTTCACCTGTCTTTCCATAAATTTGCAGCACATATGATTATTAATATTCATCATATTCCCACTCCATTGCTTGCAGATGCTCCTTCGTACCCGCTGGGACCTACACACCATGACACTGATATTAAATGCATTTACACAGCTGTCTTGACGCGATGCATTCTTGGCTGTGTTCTGTGCTGAGGTTAAAGTGCCTAGCTCAAGGGCGATGAGGTGTCGCAGTGGCAGGTATGGTCCCGCAGGGAAAACCAGGAGTTTGGTGATGTATTCAGGCCTCCAGCTGGTACATATTGTATGTTTAATGCTACAGAGTAAGCTGGGGCAAGTGTTGCACACAGAATACAGAATCACTTCAGGTGGTGTGCTTCGAAGCAGCAAAGCTTTGAGGCACACAAAGACTGCACACTCAGTATGAGAAAGTGGCAAACCATTCACTTAATAGGAGTTACAAAGGAGGTTTTTCTACAAGATTTTTGCAGATTATTTCAAGAATCAAACTTCAAAGTGTTGATATCTGACCGAAAACATTATTTTCCGTTTGTTCTTTTATTTTAATATTTATTTGTACAATTTTATGCATTTGAATGGAATGGAAATCGTGTCTTTAGACACTGATAAACAGGTTAAATTGAAATATTTATATTCCTGTTGCCATAAAACTGGTTTGGCATAATTTCATTCATGATTGATTAAACTCTAAAGGTGGCAAGTTTTGCAGATTTATCATTTTGACGGAAATTGAATTGAAATTAACATTTTTCAAATAAATAGTGATGATACAACAAGTTAATGTCCTATGATTTCTTGTTTGTCTGTTAGTTTTGTGTCACTAGCCTAATATTCAAGCANATGGCAAGTTTTACAGATTTGTCATTTTGACGGAAAATTGAAATTAACATTTTTCAGATAAATAGTGATGATACAAGTTAATGTCCCATGCTTTCTTGTTTGTCTGTTAATTTTGTGTCACTAGCCTAATATTCAAGCAGCAATTAATATGAAATATGTCCACTTTTTAAGCACCAACTCTGGTACTCGAGGGACAGTGTCCTGCAGGTATTGAATGTTAACCTACTGCAACACACCTGATTCAAATAAAGTGGAACTGCAACAGCTTGTTGTCAAGTTCTGCACAAGTCTGTTAATGACCCATCATTTGAATCAGGTGTGTTGCTGCAGGGAAAATTCAATACCTGCAGGACACCATCCATCGAGCTCCGGAGTCAGTGATCCCTGTTTTACAGACATTGAGTTAAATAATCAGACTGATTATGAGGTTTTTTGCACAGACTTTTTTTTTTAGGTTGCTGGTCCAAAACTGTGGAATCTGTGTCCATTTTTAAAACTCTTCTTAAAACCNGAGCGCCCTCTACACATTAGATAAGCTTCCTCATTGTCCATTTTTAAAACTCTTCTTAAAACCCATTTTTATCCTTTGGCTTTCTGCTCAGTATGAGACTCTGTTCCTGTTTTAGTGTGCAGTGGTTTGTTTAATTTATTAGTTTTATTTGTTTTTAAACTGTTTATTCTTTTGAATTATTTATTCTTTTAAAACTGTTTTAAAAAACAAAGCAATTATTTTATTTATTTCTCTGATTAATTGTTGTATTTTCTGTACAGCACTTTGTTTCAGTGGTGGCTGTTTTAAAGGGCTTTATAAATAATGTTAAGTTGAGACTTTAACAACTTAAAATGTGCATGTCCGCTTTCCTGAGAAATAGTCTAGAAATTTTTCCTTTTCTCACAAAAATATATTGTATGCAAACACATGAGCACTTCCACATTTTGCTACTACAAGCTTGCATACACCAGAGGAACTAATTGTTTGTCAAATTGATTTCTTATTTAATTACCAGACAAGTAAATTAGTTTAAACTTGAAACCCCAGAGCCACTCGGGGGGAATTAAAGCGCTTCCAAAAGTTTTCAGTGGAGAGGAAAATGAAATTTTCTTTGTGATTGGATATGTTGCTGAAAGGAACGCTTTATTGCACTTCCAATCAGATTTACGTCTACAGAATATAAACAGTCTCCACAAAGAGAAGTGCAAGGGCTTCATCATATCTTTAATTAATCTCATATACTGACAGAATTGAGAAGAGAATATGTATTTTCATAAGTGCACCTCTGATGACTGCATCTAAATGCTCAAGGCTGTTTCTTTAAGATGTCACCGAATGAAAGAGGATAATGTAGTTATCAGTAGCAACGGTGCCTTCAGGAACAGAACAAATGCAAGAGGCAGATAAAGTGGAAATTCAGGGAAACACAAAGACAAAAAAGTAGTTTGCATGCACACACATTTTATACAAGCTCTATTCTCACACTTAGTATGCTGTGTTGGTTTATATAGCTGTCAGTAATTTGTCACTTGGATTTCAGCAAATTGGCATCACTTCAGAGTCCTTTGTTTACTTCTAGATGTAAAAAGACCTCACCAACATTTCCATTTCATTCATTCATTCATTCTGAAAAGAAATAATGCAAAACCATAATCATCTACCGCAACTATCTGACTTCTGTGCAGAATCCATTGGACTGCTAGCAAGCTACAAACATTACTATGTTTAGCCACACAGAATTAAATAAGAATTAAATTGTTATATCTTTAAACCACTTCTCTATGTATTTCGTCTGGACTTTACCAAGTCATGAAATGAAATATAACATAAGAGGAAAAACACCAATAGACATGATACACTTACAAAAACTAAGCCTAGATGCAAAAGCAGTGTGTGAAAAATTAAGTACATAGGAATTAAGATGGTAAGTAGCAACCATGTGCTGCTTATTAAATACACATGATTAATTTATCATCAGTAAGTGTCAGTCACACCAGGAGTGGACTTCTCAGCAACACAGTCCAAGGTCAAAGTAAAATCTCAGACTGAATATTCCCAAATAGCATCTAAATGAGGATGGCTGAAAATGAAACGTTTCAAGGTGTTGAAATGGTCCAAAGTCAAGACCTCAACCCCACTGAATTTTTATGGTGTGATCTTAAAAAAGCTCTTGTCAAAAACACACAAACACCCATAAACTAACAAGCAACTTTGAAAAGAAGAGTGGGCAAAAAAAATCTCACACAGTCTCTGCATTTTCATTTCTTTTTGTTAAATAAATAAAAAGTTTAAAATATGTGTTGTTCATCTGAGGTTGAGTTCACCCAATTTTAAGACATGGAAAGGACTGTTTAATTCCTGATATTAAAAACAGTCAGATTCAAATAGAGTTTATTTCTTATGGCATAAATGTACTGAAATAAGCTATTGGTCAGTTTCTGAATGAAAAACAAGGCATTCAAGATTCTTTTTGCTACTCCATGATGTTGTAGCAGCCGAGAAGTAGATGCTCTTTTAGTTTTGTAAATAATTAGTGTAGAGCACCATTTTTTTAATTTTTTTTATCTTCTTTAGAGCTTGGAAGAGTTTAATCCTGATATACACACACACACATATATATGAGAGAGAGAGAGAGAGAGAGAGAGAGAGAGAGAGAGAGATAATATCCCATTGCTACACTGGCAAATGGAAATAAGATTCATCAGTGTTTCTGAGCCGAGATGGCTGAGGTGAGGTCATCATCATTCACCGACAGCTCTCAGGGTTTCTGCTATGAGACACCAGAAGGTGAGACAGTGATAGACAGAAGATAGAAAATGCTGAGTGGGAAGCATTGTGATCTTTTCCTTATTGTGAACTCCACTTCCCCACACCCACCATGTACATCACCGCTGTCCTCCCTGTTGTTGAGTCATCACATTTCTGCAGAAAATGAGATTCGCTGAACCACGGTGACGAATGATCTCCTTTAACCTCAGCTACTGAAGCACTTTCTCTGCTCCAAAATAGCAAGCAAGCCTTTTTCTCTACGCTATTTGAAGGCCTCTCATATCTTATGTTTAAGTGCTATTGACTTTGAACATGGCCTGTTTGTGTCTATACAGGCTGCAGAATCAGCTGAGTAACTTAAGGGAGATCTTTCTATTTAAGTGTTCTCATAGTACATCCAAAAGGCTTATCCCAAGGGCAAACTGGAGAGTAGGAAGATAATAGTCTTTCTTTTCTCATTTGAGCAGTGTATTATTGGCCGAGGAGCTTGTCCTGTAATCAGGACTGTGTAATGCTGATTTCACTCTTGTCTGGTGGCTTTGGTTATACTCCATGGAGTGGAGTACATATTTGTATTTGATATGCATTGTTGTAATAAACAACTCAAACATACATAGTGTAATTTACAAACAATTGGCTACCTAGAAAATTTATAAACAGGAGAGCCTGTTAAAAGCTAATGCAGTGTCAGATGATGATTTAACTCCCACTGCTGCTAATGGTTTAGGATAAAGGCCATAAAATGTGCAGACTCATCAGAGTAAGAAGGACTTTAAGACATTCTTGAGAGAGCAAACTGATAAAGTCTCTTAGCAAATCTTAGATCTACCCCAAGGTTGTTTCAGGTGAGACATGCCCAAAACATCGTCCTAGGAAGATACTTGGAAGAAATCCTGACCACATCCAAACCATAAAACCGGATCCATTCAGTGCACAATAGCAGTGACTCTACTCTGACCTCTCCTGGATAACTGAACTCCTCCCCTGCCCCTAAGCATGTTGCCAGGAACTGATTTCAGTGTGTATATACAATGAATGGATGGATTTGTTGATTATTTTGCTCACAACCCATTACTGATGGCTTTAATTAAAAGTTGGAATTAAAAGTTGGTTGAAGCTTTGACTTTTTCAGCTGAAGACCATTAGAGGCATTAATTCTCATTCTGGTTGCTTTATACTCTGCTGCAAACCCTAGTGCAAGGTTGAGGTCTCAACCTGATGAAGCAAACATCATCTGCAAACAGTAGAAATGCAGACCTGAGCCAACTAAACTGGAAGCTTTAAGGCTTCCAGAAACTCTGTGTGAAAAAAGATATAAACAGAAGCAGTGAATAGGCTAGTAAGTTTTAAATACAAGTTAATTGTTGGTTTATTGTTCATGTAATTCACTGCACTGACTCAAAAGGACATCAGAAGTTCATGTGACCAGCATGGCAACATAAATAATATAACAGAAGTACAACCAGTTGTAGTTTGTGTTCAGGTAAACAGCCCCTGTATTAATAAACAGTGACTTTATAAGGGAAGAGGAGATAAAAAAATAATAATAATAATAAATAAATAAATGAAGAATATATCTGCAAAATTATAATAAGAGAAAAATAAAGAAGGCAGGAATTCTACAAAGATTCAGACAGAGGAAAAAGTATTCTCTGGAAACACAATGCAGGATGGCGTGCTCCAGCTAAATAAATTATCACAGGGGCTATTTTTAAGCTGAAGTGTAAATGCAGTAATCCTTGGAGCAGGAGCTGCAAAGAGCACAGAAGCCACATCAGGGAATACAGCTCTGCCTTTATCTTCCCTTCCCGCCTGCCACACTTTCTCATCCCTCTCAAACACACATGCAACACACCCTCCACTCCCCACATTTCCACCCCGTTCCTGCACCTCTATCTTCGCTCACTTGATGTCTTTCCAGTTTTTCCTCTCTTTTTCTTTTTCTTTTCTTCTCTGCCTTTTATATGGTAAAAACCTCTTTTCTGTGTCAGAGTATTTTGCTTATCACCAAGGCCTCTGCAGGGATTCCACTGAGTTCTATTGTAATAAACAATAACAGCCCTTTGAACAAGACAGGGAGGGGAAACATGTAAGTAGCACACAAAGAAGCAGCAGTTGGAGGATATTAGGCCACAGAGGGTCATTCTTCAGTGTGCCATCAAATCGTTTTTAGCCGATGTGTAATCGGAAGGTCTGGTCCCTGTGGGTTGCCGAGCCCAGAGAGAGTTTCTCTGAGAAGCTGCAGCTTTTGTATGTAGCTGTATTATGTTGTTTTGTATGTGAAGAGACCCTCCTCTGGTGCTGTTTAATAGCACATAATGAGGCATCGTTAATCACTGGCGCAGGCTGAGGTTTTACAAGGTTAATGACGGTGTAGCCAACCTCTCGACTGTGTCCCATTCCTTAAGTTTTTATTTGCATCAGCAGAAACTTGTGAGCCTAGGGTGGTTCATAGTTCTCTCACTCACCTGTACTTTTTTCTACTTTAGTTTCTTGATTTCTGCTGTGCTTGGGAGGGAGGGAGGGATGGACGCATGGATGGATGGATGGATGGATGGATTCAATTCAGTTGTCACTGTAGAAAACAAAGTCATTTTCAAGCATCATCCAATTGACAAAACAACAAAAAGTGTGAAGAACCAAAAGTGATATACATTAGATCAGGGGTGTCAAACATATGGTGCTGGGACCAAAACTGGACCCTCAGATGGTCCAATCTGGTCCGCAGGATGAATTTGGTAGATGGCAAAGGTGAACAAGACATTAACTGCATTTTTTTTTTTAAATAAAAGTAACAACACTTCCTTATTTTGTCATGTGAGGTTGCATTTTTCATGTCTAAATACAAAACATTTCCTAAACAGGGGCATTAATTTTTAAATCTATTATTTCTCTTTTCCACTTAATAGCTCTCACTTCAGTTTGTACTATGGGGTGAGTCAGTTTTAAAGGGTGTATTTTTCAGTTCCTGACACCTGTAATGAAATGTTATGTGATTTTGTAGATCCACTGTGATTTGTAGCACACTGTTGCAGCAAGTGGCAGTACCCAGCAGTTTTAACAGAGAGAGAGAGAGAGAAACGGGAGGGAGGTTGGACTTTTAGAGGAAAATGTGATGTTGCAACAATACAAAGTCCAGTTTAGAGATGTTGTAGTTGCATAAAAGATGTAATGTAGGGGGTTGGTGGGAGGGGAGAGGTGGTTGTGTAAAGTGCTCACACTTTACACACACACTGCCTGGGGGTACAAACTGTGGCTCAGTCTAGTAGTTGTGGTGGGAATGCACCTGTATCTCCTCCATGAGGGCAACTACTGAAACAGGTCACAAGTCATGTAAATAGTCAATAGATTATAGATTACAAATAGAAGCTTTTTTTTAGTGCAATACAATGAAATTTTGTTGGCTGTTGTAGTCAAGCAGCAAGTAAACAGTCATTAAAACTATATGAATTTAAAAGACATTTAAAGACTATAAATAATTCATAATGATGGACCCAGTTACAGTAAAGGTACAGTCACAATAAGGCACATATATGAGAATCAGCATGCCCAATGACGTGTGTTCTGATGCTATGGAAAATCTATAACCGGTTTTCAGGTGGAACCACTTTTTACTTCCCTTTGCTAGCCAGGAAATATTTTTTCGTTTCACATTTCCGAAAACCAAAGATGTGTATTTGTCTATCAGAGGAGCCCAGTGTATCTGGCACCAGGGAACCCAGTCACAGTTTGTAAAGAACATGCATACATCATTTATGATGTTTTTGAAAAGATGATTTTATCCTAATTTTAACCAGATATTTAACAACAATTTCATAAATATAAGAGGCTGTGGTTCAATAAATAACAAAGGAGAAAAATAAGATGGTGCCAGAATTTACCACATAGTGAAGCAATAATATCAAGTAAATAGCAGAGTCTAAGACAAGTATACTGATGTATGAACTCAGACTCAGGAATCCCAGCTGATGTATTTTAACCATGACAAAGCTTGTGTCCATCAGCCCCTCAAAAGCGGTGCCTTGCCTTTAAAACAACATATATCAAAGGAATCAATACATGTCTGGGTGGTTAAGTCTGTTGGTTTTGCAAAAATTGATTCAGCATCCACCTATAAAGCTTAAATGGTCCATAATCCTGGGAAGCTTGTCTATGTGCTATGATATTATTGAGAAAAATTATGTCATTTCCTAACTGCATGATGAAATCAAAGCTACAGTGGGTGGCCAGTTAGCATAGTTTAGCTCAAAGATTAAAAACAAAGGGAAGCAGCTAGGCTGTGCAAATATAAGATAATCTCTACCGTTTTAGTCTTATCTGAACAAACACCATTGTGGAAAAAGCTATGTGGTTTGCTTTATTCATTGTGCCATGTTGTTTCTGAGACGGGTGCATTGACTTTCTGAGGTGATAATACTCCAGGCGTAAAAAATAAGTATCAGTGATTCTCACATTGCTGACACAATCATTCAATATCTCAGTAAAGAAAAGGCTGTTCAGCATAGCTGTGTGTGGTGTTGCACACGTTCTGTTTGAAGATGTTCGTCGTGTTTTGTAAACAGCAAAGATGTTGCTGGAGGGTTTGGCAATTCACACCAGTTATGCCATCACAGCAAAAAAAAAATAAAAATAAAAAAGGAGGTTGTACTTTCCTGTTTAACACTGTGAATCATCCACAGAGTTCCCCACACACAACCATGCTCACAAATATAGATATATGGGAGTCAGTTCACATGTTGTGACATAACTGAGGGTTATTTTTACTGTTTTACTTTTTGCTCTTTTGCTTTGATATCTTTAAGCCCTGAAGGCCATGGCAGCTTTGTGTCAGGAGAGATATGCTGCATGATAAAGCAGCCTCAGAAAAAAAAAAAAAAAAAGAAAATGCTGCTGAGTTGAATTTGACAGTCCCCTGCTGAGCCAACTACAGGACACAAAACCAGAGAGGCAAAGTCTGTGTAAGTGCAAATGTGCATGTTTGTCAGCATATGTGTTGGCAGGTGGTGGCAGAAAAGGTTCAGTAGCAAACAANAGGCAGGTGGCAGAAAAGGTTCAGTAGCAAACAAATCCAACTTGATGCAAGCAAGAAGCAAGCAGTTTGAGAACTACTGTGTTATCTTTCATTTGCTTTGAAACAAACTGATTTGCTTACGGTGACCACACTGGGTTGCACTGATGAGGAGTCTGCTTTAAACAGATGGGTGAATGGAAAAAAAAAACTTCCTGTCAGTTGTTTATGTTTTTAAATCAGGGCAGGACAAGCCACAGCTATGCTTGTTGGAGTTGTAGAATAAGATGATCTATTTTGAACGTGCTGGAAGACTAATCTATCTAACCTATCAACTCATGCTGCCCGACGTGCTACTTTTTCATTTAGTTTATTATACATTTTAATTAAGACTTTGACTTAAAAGAACAATGGACCTTGTTTGCTTCCGGTACATAAAGATTTTATCTATAAAACTGAAATTCATTTCAACTGTACATTGTCATTAAATAGGTTTTCCATGAAGATAGAACCACTTCAGGAAATGTGTGTCCACACAGCACAGAACTGTTGGAGTGTTAAGGAAAAGGTGGGGAAAAAAATGTGTTGCGAACACAGAAGCAAAGAATTGTTTTTATACTATTTTACTTTGGATCTCGATCTGTTCAGTGCCAATAGTTAAAAATAAAAGAAACATAGCAGGATGTCACGAATGGCGGGTGTCGGAGGAGGTGAGGACCCAATTGCAGGCAGTCGGGCAGGAGGCAGATTCAGTGCAGGTAAAAAGTTTTATTTCCCAGGATCCAGAACAGGTAAAACATAACAAAAACCAGAGGGAACAGGCAAGGGTAAAATGATGATGAATGGTGAGGATCCGACCAGGAACAACAGAAAACCAGGGGTACTTATACACTGAGGGAGTAACAAGACACGGGTGAAGTGGATGACTAATCAGACCAGGTGAACTAATGAGGCAGGAACAGAAAACCACAGCACACAAGGGAAAAACTAACTAAACATGACGAGAAACCAAAAACATAAACATAAAGTCCATAACCGTGACAACAGGAGTAGCAGACAGCCAGTTGTACACGCAGGCACCATCTTGACAAGAAACTCATAAAACAGGCCTGGACAAAAAT
>CM047991.1:21961131-21991311 GCA_026261665.1 Melanotaenia duboulayi | reverse complement strand
CACACACAAATAAAACACAGAGCTGCTAATCATTAAAAGTTTTTANTAAAATAAAATAACAGAGCTGCTAATCATTAAAAGTTTTTAAATAATAACCAAATCAAAAAAACAATCATGAAAGTAGCGTAACAGCGACCAGATGCTAACTGGTTCACCCTTCATTTTACCCCCACCCCTGCAATGTCATGTTTCATCTTGAAATGTTTTCCAATGTTTTTCATCTTCTGTTTTTTTTTTTTTCTTGTCTCTGCAGCCTCTCTGGAGTGCACTCCGTCTTCACCATAGTCTGATGGAGCAGGACTACCCAATCACAGAAGGACATGGACGCACACGTCGCCTTGCCAACATTCACCAACCCCTGTTTTTTCCTGAACCGGTCACAGCTCTCCGACTCACACCTTTGTTCTCTGTCCTGAACTTCTCCATAAACTGATCTGGAAAATGAACCGCCTTCTTCCAAAACACTCCTGAAAATCCCCCACAAGTCTTAACTCACTGTTTCCTCACAGTCCAAACAATTCCTTACAGCTTCCTGGAATCTGACCAATAGCTACTTTCCATTACAGACTTCTAATCTCCAGTCATTTCTGAGCTATACAGCCAAACCTCTAATGCTATAACTCCTACAGTTCCTATTAAACACCCGTTTACTCCCTCAAGATCAACATGGACTCTCTACCCAGAATCCAATGTTTGCTTAGCTGGGTCTTTTAAAAGCATTTTTCCACCACAGATACCTGTTTGTGCTATTGTGCTGTTTAGAATCTTAACCCAGAGCACCATCCCACTTTTAGAGTAAATAGTAACACCTACAATACCATCCACACTGTAATTCTGTCCCTCAAACGTAAGCCCTTTTCACATAGCTCATTCAAGGTGAGACTGGTGTATGTTTATTATGCGTTGATACCTTGTGTGTACGTCCAGAGGGAGAATGGAGAATGGGGACTTTAAGATGATGTGCCNTCTTGTGTGTACGTCCAGAGGGAGAATGGGGACTTTAAGATGATGTGCCACTGATACGGAGGCAGTCTCAAAGCCAAAGTAATGTACAGTGTTAAGGGTGTAGTATACTTCTCCAAGGAACAAATCTGTTGTACATTAGCTGATTCCTTGAAGCTGATTGCTGTTTGCAAAAACACTGATGTGGCGCCTCTATTCAGTATGTATTGTTTACCAAAGGCGAACACTGGTGACTTTTTTTTCTTTTTAATTATTTGCAGTGTGGGACAACGGCTGTGTGAAAAGGGCTGATTTTATGTATTTAATTTTTTTTTTTTTTTTTTGTCAGAGCCACCGTAACCACCTTATCATAACTCTTTCATGTGTGCTTTTTCCTCATGCTGAGCTTGGTTCTGCCCTCCTGAGGACAGAATAAAAGACTATCTACATGTCCAACACTAAAGATGTACCCCTCCTCAGAATATATTCTCACAACCACATTAGGGTGATACATTTTGCACAACTGTGTGTGTCTTTGCTGTCTTTCTCTCTGTAATCCTGTGAATAAGTCAGTTAAAAACGTGTTAGACGATGCCTAGTAAAGTATTCTTACCTCTACTCAATTTTTTAACCCTCCCTGTAGCGTGTATTGCCCTCGTAGGGTAGATGATAAGCCTGAGAGAACTTCACTGTGATAATATTCAGTAAGTAAGATAGGAAAGACTTAACTTGGTGCTCTGTTAAATACAATTAACTTGGCTCCCTTAAGTAAACAACATTGCCGTTAAGAAAAAAAAATCTAAAGGTGATTAAGCAAAACCTGAAAAAATAAATATGATCTTCAAAGGTACCTAAGAGCAGGTAAACAAACTTAGCAGATTGATTTGATTTTAGAAAGGAGAAAGGAAGAAAGAAAAAGGGCTCTACGAACCAGGAGATGCTTAGACTTGAAATTTCTTTTCTGTAATGTCGAGAGGAAAAGAACAAAAAGAGAAAGAATACATTACATAGACATGAGTGTAGCCTTTTTCATTTCCTGTCCCTCATATTTCATTGTCTGCTTTCCATCTCACTGCTTGAAACTGTTTTTAGAAGAGTTATATTCAAAAAGTGTAGATGTACTGTGAGGAGAAGCTCATCATGCAAATGTTGACTCACTTTTATCAGGAAAATACATCATATACTATTTATGTGTGATGACTTAAACCTCTGTTGTAAATGTGAATAATGGCCACTCACTGTTGATATTATAGATATTTTATCTTTACTTACAAGCACACGTGTTTAATGAAACAAAACAGCTGTTAACTGGAACATCATCTTCACCACGACATGTCTATCACTGTAAATACATTATAAGACTCGTAGCCAGTATATTGACCTCTCAATGTCAACCACTTATTCCGGTGTTCTGAAAGAAATATTTATCAAAAGCTCTTATCTGTGCTGCTGCAGCATGAGCTGTTGTCAGAGTAACAACATCTACTTTCCTGGATGGGAGCTGTCAGTTAGGGGAGGGTAAAATAGCTCCTGCTGTTAGGGAAGAGAGAAAAAAACAGGGGGTCAGAGTCCTGAGAGACACTGCACTTTAATGGGATTCCATTTGTACACAGGTCCATCTATGTCCAGCCATGCATTGTTTGGATAGCAGCCGTGGCCTTATGCGGCAAAGAGCTGCAAGCAGATTGAATTGTATTGATCAGTTCTGCAGGACATATACAGTCAGCCCTCCCGGATTGCAAAATCCTCAAGGAGTGTGTGTGCGTGCAGACAAGTTTGTGTGTGTGTGTGTTGACAGTCACAGAAATTGAGTTGTTCAGACTAAAACACAAGTGGTTATTTCATGGCTGGGTGGAGATGCCATGTCCATGTCTGTCAAGGCCACAGGAGGAAGGGGAAGGCTGAAGCGTTAGGTTTGGAATTTCTCCACTTCTTGATTTCAAATTGAAAAATATCCAAAACTTAGTGGAAAAAATTGGGGAAGATCTGGCTTAATTTATGCCAAATAATTTAGGAAGGAGTTCTTGATTTTGTCATAAAAAATAATTTGATCAAAGTATTTGTATGAACGTTTCTGGCAGTTATCAGTTTTAAAGTGGCAATTACAAAGATTCTCATTTATACAAATATGGTCATTCTTTCTTAATCGAGTAGTCTAAAGATTGAGCCTAATGCAATATTTATATAAATGTAGTATTAAGAATTTGGTCTCTATGGCAATATAAAAAGGAAAAATACTTATTGTCCAAACCAAAAATTTTTACTGGTAATTGGCGAAACAAGAGCTAGTGGTAATTATGAAAGTACCAATAGAGCTAATCAAAAATGTGTTTACACACTGGAAAAAATCATTTATTGCATTTTTCCATATCGGCTCTGTTTAAAATAAGGCAGGGGGTGAAAGAAAAAAAAAGCATCCAGAGGGAGGCGACAGGCTGCACACCTCCAGCTTCCCAGCAAAGGAATCGACTTTTTTTCCACTGTCCCCTGCTGTCCACACAATCATGCTGTCAATAATATCATGGTTGTTCGCAGAATGATGGAAAAATGCCAATTACTGCCTGACTTCTTCATTAAAACAAAGATTTCTTTCTGCCCCCTGAATTATGTGACCTGTAAATGGACTGCAGTTATATAATGTCATTTCAGAGGGTTTGTTTTAGCTTACAACCCACATTCATTGCTTTATAAACGCATTTGTACTACTGTTAAATACATTGAATATGACTGGATCGAAAAGCAAAACACTAGAAAACATAAGTCAGTTGAACTTTTAAAATTTTATTGCCAAATTTGAAAGCAGAAGGAATGATGATGAGTTGTCACTTGTAAGCTGCCAGGTAGGGCCGGGCGAAGGCTGTTGCAGCTGAGGGGAGGCTAGGCTGGGCACAGAATGAAGCTGATGCCAATCCAAGCAATGACTGACAGCAGAGAAGCTTTCTTGGACAACTAAGCACAGTGGCCTTAGCTTTGCTACCACTGTGGTTGGTTTAACAATCTGATCACGTACGGCTGGAGAACGTGGGTAGACATACTGCTGTTTCATGAACTGATAAACCACATGTGTAAGCCGATAGCAACCGAACCAGGTGGGAAGAGGACTGAAGCTCAATGCCTGAAACTCAAAAATAAAGAGAAAGACTGGACAGAGAACATGGACAAGAATGTAGGGGAGAAACTGTATTGAAATAAATAAGTAAATAAAAATAAGGGGAAAAGGAGCAGCTACAGTCACAATCATGTCAAACCATGAGCACATTGAGCATGTACCATGGTAACTGGAAAAAATACTGGAGCCACTATCTTGGCATGTTGATGCTTGAGCTCCAACCATGAACTTTTCAATTGGTAGACAGCTTGCACTCTCTTGAGCCATAGCCTATTTTTGAGATTGCCATTTTAACCCTCATACTAGTGATTGTAACCCTTAGTGAGGTATGAAATTAATGTAAATGTCAGTTAGATTTGCTTAGCATAAAGGCTGCAAAAAATGGTAAAAAGCAACAAGCATTAGGTATTTGTAATATTTTCACTCTTTTCCACCCACCTCTGTCTAATAAATTTAAAGGTCAGCACTTGGAAAAACTATCTACCAATCCATATAAATTAGCAGAAATGGACAAAAGAGATTAGGTATAACATGTTGGCTACTGAGCTTTATGGTAGAAGAGGATTTGCTGCCTTTTATAATCAAGGTCAACTTTACAAAACTGCTGATTGTGGCTCTATGAATAATGGACATGGGATGGGTGTTGATGTAGATTTACATTGACTGTGTGTGTATATATATATATATATATACTCAAACACACACACACATGTTGTTCAGATACAAGGTGCTTCCCAAAATCAAAGCTGTTTCCATGGTAAGATGGCTAAATGCTTCCAAGTCAATCTAAGGCTAGGAAAACCTCCCTCCTTGTATTATGACAACATAAAGTAAGAGTGCTAATGAGTGAACATAGGCCACATCAGCAGTCCAAGCTTCATTTATGTCTAATAGATGTAACAGTTGAAAAAATTAGCATGGTTGTTTAATAGCAAGTAGCCGTTAGCAGCTACTTACTAGCCATTTACAGTATATTAGCAATTTAGACATGCTGTCTTTGATGGAATATTAAAATGTTTAATTTCATTGGGTACAGTGAAAACGAAGATAGGGAGATTTTATGTCTTTTGGAGAGATTTCATGATGTGACATCCTAAAAACAGCCATTAAGGATCCTCGCTCACATGGCTTTAAGTAGAATCTGTTGTTCTAAAGATTTAAATCTACAAGTACAATAGAGCCTGACAGAATACTTTTCCATGCATTCCTGAAATCTTGTTAAGAAAGAAGAGTACAAAGCAGACTTCCAGTGTTATTCCAGTAACCATTTCTAATACTGCATTTCAGTGTGGCCATAAAAATATATTCGCTGTTTATAACAAGATGTTTTCCTTCTCCCTCAAAGTGTCTTTAAAATTAATTTCTGCAGGTTTACACAGTTTTGGGCCAAGGTCTACAAATCCTCACTGGCATTCTTCTGAACAACACATATAGCAATGTGTTTTAATGATCTATTTCCCAGGCTGCAGACTTATAATAACCCAGGGTGCAGGCAGGAAAATATTGATCTTTTTTGGGAAAGTGTGTTCCTTACTCAAAGGAATGAAGTGAGGGAACAGATGTTTCTCCAGAGGCGTGAGGGAAAGTTTTCCACCGTGTTTCTGGCTCTGACATCCAGGTATAACCAGCTCGAGCTGTGGCTGCTGTGCCAAGGTGTCCAGGGACTTGCCTGAACTGGCTGAGCCCAGAGTCTCATTGTACCTGTAAGCCATTTGGCATGTACTTGTATACGCTGACACACAGTGTAGGATTACACATGAGAACGCTAAAACAAACCTCACTCATCAATATTGCACAAGAACATTGACACACACTGAGTCACAGGTAAAAATGCTAACAAATTCAAACATTGTGTGTAATATACACACCCACAAGCACACAGACACACAAACTCACATGTTTCATATTAGATATGCATAAATACATGTGATCATTTGATGCCTCAAAATGTTACAGAATACTTTTTCTGCCATCTGAAACAGCATGTTTTGGGTTATTTTTATTTTATTTATTTTTGAGAGGCATGCAGAAAAAAATCTTTACTCCCCATCTATCTTCATATAAGGTGCCTAATGATGGATATTAATGATGATACTGATACATTGATGAGTATATATATAATAAAGTCATAAATCTTAACGTATTCTGTCTGTTGTCTGTCTGCTGTTACTTGATTTCTGGACATGTAACTCAAGTGTGTTTTACATCTATTGTGGTTATTGAATTTAAATGCAGGGCATGTTAGGTACTGATAAAAAAAATACTTTTAATAACTGCATAAAAGCTATATAGTGGTGTGTGTACATGCATTTTTAATTCATACAAAGTCTAAACCTGACTGCCTTTAAAGGCAAAATAAGTAGCGTTGACACCTAGTGTTTCAAACTGCAGTCGAAAGAGAAAAACACGGAGAGTGTTTATCTTTTCTTTAAATGTGGAATTGGAATATGAACCAGTGCTGTATTTATTTGAAAATGCTCACCTTTTTGTAATATGAAATATGATCTCCAGGATAATTTGTTTTCCAGGTTAAGTGGTTGAACAAAATAATTAAACTTTAATGTATTTGAGCTCGATAAAGTCAAATCAAATTAAGTATAGGATAACAATTTTTGGTGTTTATGTTTTTTCTTTTTCTAATACATGAGCGGTTGTAGGGGTCAAAATCAATTTGTACCGCAGCTTTTTGTATTATGCTGAATCATATTTGCAAATTTTACATAATTTTTTTTTTTTTACACTAATACTCATACATTGTTGTTCAGTTGGGCAACTTAGTGTCTAGTCTAGTGTTTATTCTTATTCATTTATAGACATATTTATTTTATTCCTTTATCTTTTACCCGATACACAGGAAATCTTATTTTATTTTTTGAGAAATGAATCATACTGAGCTCCTCGAGTCTTTGAACAAACCCACATTGTTGCCCTTAAAGTGCTACACACGCTGTATAGTTTTGAAGCACGGCTTGTGCTGCCTGGCGGAGGTGGGGTGAGGGAGGATTAGTTGGCGAACAGGCGTGAGGGATGAAGAGAAAAAGAGATATGACAGAAAATCACTAGCAGTCAGTCCCCTGCCTGCCTCTGCTGAGACCTGCAGCACACGCACCGAGCACTCAAGGCTGTCTTCTCCTGACCGGAAGAGATTCCCAAAGTTTCTGTGTTTGTGTTTGTGTGTGTGTGTATGTATGTCAAATTTCTCTCCACTGTTTTCTCACTTTCAATTTTGCTGCTCCAAATCTATCCATCACTCATTCTGTTTGTGCCCGCATCTGAGAATCTATATGAAACATGTGCGTTCTTATCTATTCATTTTCCTCTCCCTACCCACTATCAATTTATTGCTTCGCAGTCTTCAGCTGTGACTATTTCTGTCTTGTTTTCTCGCAGATCCTCCTACACGACTTTGTTTTATTTCTTTCTACTTCTTCATACATTGGCATTCCCCCTCTTTCTCTCTATTTATATAGCCTCCCTCTCTTGTGTCTATGCATCATCTTCACCCTGGCTGTTGCACACTACGCTTTAGATTCCCATCTTCTTCTGCCACACAGTCATGTCGAGCACAAGCAGGCGGCCACATGAATTAAACATCTTAGACACTGCACACACTGAGCCCCTTTGGAGTGTCAGGATGAGCACTGGTTCTGATATAGGGGGGGCTATGACCACACACCGGGAGTGTTTGTCTGCATATGTGTGTGGTATTCGGTGTTTGACACTGTATCACACGGAGCAGTGGGGGTTATCGCATCTGCTTTCCTTCTTGTTTTATTGTCGGAGGAGAGAAGCCAGCAACCTTTCCTATGCTCTTCTTGTCTCACCTCTTGTCTTGTTTTTACTCTTATATTCTTCTGCTCTTTGATTTCTCAGTGCATTATGATTTCAGCGTGTAGTTCATGTCATTTTTTTTTTCTCTCTTTCGGTACAACTTTTTACTTCTTTTGCTTTTGATCAGTTTGCTTTTCATCCGTGTGTTGTCTTTCATCCGTAGCCCACCCACTTCTCCTCTTACCAGCCCCCCACCCCCCCCTCTTTCTCCTTTTCCCACTTTATCCTCTTCTCACTGATCAAGTCAATATACCTGGTATAGTAACATTTCAAACCAATTGATGTTGCTTAATGTGTTGAGGACCTGGCTGGATCTCAGTGGGCTCCATGTATCTGTGTCTCTGTGTGCATCATTATCTCTACATGTGGCGCTATCTGCTAGTGAAAACCTGAAGATATGTTTGCAAACATATCTTTTACAAAGCTCTGTGCTTGTGTAAGTGGGGCATTAGGGGTAGTTACGTAGGGACATTCAGCCTTCTTATCAAACATTACTTTGTTTAAGATCAAACTGACATCATCCAGCCTCTACTTTCTTTTGCTTTTGTCTCATTTCAAACCATTTTATCTTACCAGGTCTGTTGTGACCAGTGCTGGCACTCAGAAGGTAATGTGCACTTTACTGCAGCAACATTTCAAAATTAAATTGGCGCTAATGAACTGTAGAAAATTTTTTCACTTTATTGCCCCTAATAACAGCTAATCCTGCATCCGTCCTGCATCCTCTCCCGTCTCTGAGCTCTATCAAGCCGGTAAACATCTTCCTATGTTGACCCATGCTTTATCTCTTGCTTTACCACTTTCTTTCTTTTTCTTGCTTCTTCCAATAATGTCCTGTTGGGTTTGTTTCCTGAATCAGCCATGGTACACGTCCAAAACAACCAGTGTGCTGACATCCAGTTGCTGGCTTGTAACATAGTGCCATAAAGGAAAGTGCACCAGTCACATGATGCTCCAGGCTGGAACGGAAGTTGTGAAGTGCAGTTTTTCCATCAACAGCTCCAAAAAGGTGCATAAAAATGGTAAGTGTCGGTGCACAGAGTTTAAGTTCAGTATGTAAAGTAGCCTATTCTTTAAAGGTTTTTATTTAGGTCAAAGAAGTAGACATGGAAATGTGTNTTCTTAAAGGTTTTTATTCAGGTCAAAGAAGTAGACATGGAAATGTGTTGGATTAGACAACCAAAACAGAAGAAAATTATAGTTGTGAAAACTGGGAAGATCCCGTTAGAAAAAACTCTTTTATACCATTATTTGTTAATGTTCGCACTTAAAAAAAAAATTGAAAAATGTTTCTTTTATATTTGTTTGTTTGTTTGTTTTTGTTTTTTCATTTCTCTTCTCTCTGTTCTCAAACATCATATGCCAATCTGTGCAAAATCAAACACTATCCAGAGCGTTTTCTCATTTATTTGAGAATTTGTTGTGGTTCCCTCAAAAAAGAGGCTTGGATTTTTAGTTGTCTTGCTGTTATTCCTTCTATAACTTTGGGTTTCCTTTTTGCCTTTATTATTACAAAGACATGCAACCTCCAAATCCTTTGATGCGTTTATCTGTGTTTTGTATTTAAACATGATTAACCTTGATACCGGGGGGGAGACCTCTTCTGTGGCATACTTGAACAGGCAACTGCAGGGATAATACAAGCCAGCAGTCACTTGCTGCCTGGTGTCTTTTCCCACCACCTCAAGCAGCTGTGTGCTTTGCAATGTGACATCAAGGAGAGGCCAGGGTTATTAACGCTACGTTAATGTCTTACGTAAACTTGTGACATAAGGAAGGGGGAAAGGGAGAATTAGGATGTGGTAAATCTTTGTTCCCTGAAGATGTGCTCGCGAGTGATTCTGTGTGAACATTCCTTGTTTTTTTCTGTTTCTTTTAAGATTGTGGATGTATTAGTGCAAATGTGCTCCACAGGTAGTGAGGGAAAATAACCCCCCCACCCCCGAATCCCACTTGTTCACAGTGATGGAACATGCCAGAACCCCTACTGGGGATCCAGAACCTGGGGGCCTCCAGTCAGCAGGCGCCACTGAGGATGGAGGGGTGCTGTGAGCATGCTCATTAAACAGCCCTGTGCACGACCTTAATGATATCCGCCGGCACGTTCCCTCTCTTCGGCCTTTCTTCGCTGCCCTTACTCCCATATTTTTCACTTTTACCCCTCTCCCCCCTCGAGCCCTTCCTCCCACTCCTGCTTTGCCTCCGCTTTCTTTCTCCACACCATCTGCCTGTCTTCTCCCCTCGCTCTGTTTGGGTGAGGAAGCTGAACCCGTCTGGTGTTGGGAAGAGAGGCTCTGTCACACTTGCCTTCTAATGAGCAGTTGCTCTGTGTGCCACCAGCTCTGACAGAGCCAAAATGGCCGACACATTTCACACTGCTGTGCCTTGATCTGTTGGGTTTGTGACTGACTGCCTTGACGGCTTCACTGCGGAATCATACCACGTAAAAGGAAAAATAAAAAACAAAAAAATTGAACAAAAACACAGAAGAGAAAAAAAAAATGATGTAACATGCTGCCTTTGGTGAGAAATAGTCTATTCCTGTTTTCAGTGGTGCATAGAACTGGGACAGTAAAGTCTGTGGTGGTGCTGGTATCCCGAGGGATTTAAAATAAAGACCTGCTTGACGGCATCCTTGCTTTCATCCAGTGTGTACAAGTCAGTATTTATTTAGAGGCTTTTCATTCCATATTTACCCCACCTGTGCAGGAAATATGTTAGGGTATTTCCAGTATCCAAGTGAATGATTAACATCAATGTCCTAAACTGCTCTTTTACAAGACCTGTTATTGAGACAGAAGCTGTATATTTGCCACAGGTTATATTATTCTTACAGGCTGAAGATCAATAGAAATGAGATGTTTTTGATCAGCAGCATTAACACAAACATAATCTAGGGTATACTTAATAAATAAATGATTGAAATACACAGAAGCACTCCTACTTTGTTGTGCAACCTCATACGTGGGTTATTGTTGTTCATTGGTTTGATATAAAAAAAAATCTCTTAATTCTTATGCAATTCTTATGCAAGCCTGGTTCTGGATCAAGTTCACTTTCAGCACAAAATAATCTTATATTAGAGTATGACCACACTGAATTTGGAATTGGATTTAAGTTGGATGACTGTCATGCCAGATGGATAGGTAGGTAGATAGATACAGTAGTTACATGGATAGATCATTTATTGTTCCCATGAGGGAAATTTTTATTTAGTGAAACAGATTACATGCTCTCCTCTCAATCATGACAAATGGGGACTCTTCCTCTTTGAAGCAAATTTGTCCCATCCCAAGACTCACTGGGCATGCATTTGGCATTGTGAGCATGGGTCTGTCCTGGTTTGCTGGGTGTTATTCTAGCTGTCTCCAGGTGAGGGACAGGTTACACCCTAGATGGATTGCTACTATATTACAGGGTTGATTTGGGCACTAATGAGACAAACAGTCATGCATGCTCACATTCACATCTAATTTAGAATCACCAATTAATATAACTTGCATGTTTTTGGGTTGTATGAAAAAGGCCGGATAACCTGGAGAGAACCCAAACCGGCATGGGGAGAGCGAGCAAGCGCCAAAAAGAAAGACCCCAGAGTCAAACTAAGATCCCTCCCGCTGTGAGACAACAGAGCCAACATCTAGACCACTGTGCATTCCAAAAACTAATAATTGTGGCCAGAGAGTTTACACAATCATATGCTTGGTCTACATTATGATTCATATGTTGTGATACCGTCTCCTGTGACAGCAGCAGTGACTGAGCTAGTGCTGCACCTGATGTAGCTCACGTAATGAATTAAAAGAAATGGTTCCATCTTCTTTGCCTCCGGAGGGAACATTTGAGAAATGGTGGATGCAGAAACTAGTGATAACACAAAGAAAACTACAGAGGCAGAAACTAAACTATAGCCTGTAAGAAATAGACATAAGAAAACTTCTGTTTTCCTTCTTGTTTCTTGATGGACATGTAAAGTTGAGGCCCAAATAACGCCATTTTAAAGCCAACACCTAATAAAACTATTTGTCCAAATACACCGATCCAAGACAAACGCAAGAAGCCAACAAAAACGTTTCTGTGTATGCCATTTATTCATACATCAACCTCTAACTGTGTTTGTCTATCAAAAATGGGACAAATCTGTCAGAGACTTAAATTATGATTATTTTCTGAAATTAGGTTGGTGCTTGGAATGAGAAGCCATGGCTTCATTTCTGACAGTCTCAGTCTGAAAGTTATCATTTTCATCTTTACAGCAGAACCTTGAGCAACATCAGATTAATAACGCTGCATTAAAGTTAACTTTTCAAAGAATATGGTTTGGTTAGATTGGCTCTGGAAATCAAACAGGCATCAAAGAGACTAAACAGGTTTGGGAAAACATTACAGCAGCAGCAGCCTGGATTGTTGACCCAAGACAGATTGGGTCCATGGATTCATGCTGTCTTTCATGCCAGATTCTGACCCTACCATCTGTAGTCTCAGCTGAAATTGAGATTTTTTCCAGTCTTCCTCTGTCCAGTTTTTGCAAGCCAGCGTTGCATTTCAGACTCAGATTTCTGTTCATGGTTGACTGGAATGGAACCTGACATGATCTCCTGCTATTGTAGCAGCGTTTGATCTCCTGTGTATGCTGAGATGCTTTTCTATAGAATAGCAGCTGTAAAATGTAGCTATCAAAGTTTTGCCAGGTCCAATCATTCAGCCATTCTCTTTTGAAGGCCCTGAATAGCAAGGTGTTTCCACATGTAGATCAAAAGTTCAATCTTTTTTGTTTTTGCAATGTTTTCAGGACATTTAAGAAAAGAAAGGGTCACTAGGGTAGACTGGAAGAACCAATGGAGCCTATCAGAACTGACAAAGGGTGTGAGAGGTTACATTTATAAAAAGCTGTTTTATATATTTCTCTTCTAATAGCTACTTCCAGCATGATATTTAAAAAGGAAAAAGGCTGTGTGACTTCCCCAGTCTCTAGATCTTAAAACATGTACAACAGCTTTAAATTACATTGGAACAAGAGGCTGGCAGCATGAAGGTGCAGCTAAAACCTGCAGAGACAATCTCATGCAATCGCATCAGCAGGAAGTAAAATCCCAACATAATACTTCAAATATCTACATGACAAAGAACGGATGCTGTTTGAGAGCTGTGTGAAGTTCACATTGAGTATAAAACCACACTTTTTTCTGCCAGTAAGAGGTGGGAGAGATGGAGGGTTACTGATTTTACTGATATAGTACTGATTATACCACATCAGTAGCGTAGCTTATCAGTGGTTCCCAACCTGGTATCCCAGGATCCCCAAGGGGATCCCCCAAAGATAACAGGGGGTCCCAGAAGTCCAAACAAACACACAGACGAGTCGCGTACCTTGTCACCCCCCAAAACCCCAAAACACNACGAGTTGCATGCCTTGTCACCCCCCAAAACCCCAAAACACCACCTTTTGAAAGTAGCTCCCAAAGTCAATAAATGGGGGTCATCATAATCTGCCATACAACTATATTTTTAAATGTGTATCCTTAGTAAAAAAAAAAGAAAAGACAAGTCCACTTATTAGGCCAAACCTTGTGCATCTAATTAATCTTCATCCATGTACGGTGAGGTTTAGTGAGGTCAGTGAGCTGGTGTAGCTACAGTAATAGAGTAGTTTATGTCTGTCGTTGTAACCTTGATTTCTTTTTTTCTGCATCATTTTATTAATGAGACCAGTCTGAGAAACATCACAGTGCAGATGATTCTTCTTTATTATGAACATATTAAACAATTTCAAAACTATATGTTGATAATAAATAAAACTTTGGTTTTATCAAAGGAAAGGAGTCAGCCAGAATGCATCACTTCTGGAAAGAAGCTAGGCAATGAAAGTATAAAACCAAGCATGGGTTCAACACAGGGCAGGTGGAGGGTCCATTTCTTTTTGGTATAGTTGCATGAAGGAAGTCCTCAGGGAAACTGGTTGGGAACTATTGATGTATCGTATGGGGCATCATAACTGCGTGGATACATAAAATATGGTTCAAGGCAACTACAGTATGATGAATAGCTTAATTCACCTTTAAGAACATTGTGCCCAATGGGCTACCTTTTTTTTTGCCAAAGATTAAATAAAGTGTAGTAGTGGGACCATTATCACGATATAACATGAAAGCTTCATTGTAAACACGTAAAACGTATCATGTTACAACGTGATACATTGAATTGTAAGAATATGAATCAAAGTAGCCTGTACTGTATGCAGATGTTGTTGCAACCTGTTCTGAAGCAAAGTACATTTTATGGAAAATTTTCATCAAGCAGAAACATTTCAGTTCTTTTTGTCAATGATTAATTGCTCTACTCTGGTTTATTGTTGTATACACGGAAATGTGGGACAGTTATGAGCAACATGGTACGTCACCTGCCAGCGCACAGTGGGATGTTGTGTACATGTGTCTGAGTTGCCATAGAGAGTGTGTGCTGCTTTTAGTTATAATATGTACCAGTGATTACACCTATGGCTGTCTTCTGAAAATGAAAATAAAAATTATAAAGGCTATAAGCACTGCTAGAACTGGGAAAAATAAGTTGCCGACACAAAAAGACGCAGTCCTGTCTGTTTTTAGGGTGCAATGTCAACAATTTCACAGTGCCCTCCAAGCTTCACCAAATCTCTCCAGTTAAGTACAACATAATCCCATTAGGTAAATTAGACAATTCTCTGACCTTAGCATGCACAGTTTCTCTAAACAAAGTCCACATTTTCACCACGTTTTCACAATAAACTACCAAGTTATAACTTGATATGGTCCTAATTTTTTTTTGTTGTTGTTGTTATTTCTTGTTTGTTTATTTGGTGACAGTTTTATGCTTCCGTAGTGTAGGGCCTAAATGTGTCCACTTTCAGTGTGGTGGAGAAGATACATTGTGACCAAGTGGCTTTCTGCTTGGTGATCGTCCCTTAATAAAGCAATAATATAATAAATATATTATAACACATTCAAACACACAAACTAAAAGAAAAAAAGAAACATGTCTTTTACAGAACTGATGCAAGCTTCCAGCACCCTGCTTAGCATATCATGCACTAAGCTTTTCATGCATCACCACTAAGATGAAAGCGGTCAAAGCAATCAGACATGCACCTTGTCTTCAGTTCTTCCTATTAATGTGTTTGTGCAAAACTACAGACAAAGTGAAGGAGTTGAAACCTCGACTGGGAAAGTTTAAACGGCTTCGTATCCCCCATGACTGCCAAACTATCTTAGGGAGAGTGATGCATAATATTGAGCATGCAAAATACTGAGAGTTCACCAAGTTTCACTGTCCTATCTGCACTGCGGCTCCTCCTCTCCCCTCTCTCTTGTTGCCTGCTGTCTGAGAGTATAGCAATAATAAGCGAGTTTGGGAAGTGAAACGCAACACAAATCCAATAAAGCAAAATCCCAAACGATTTTCATATTCCAGCCATATGCACTTTATAGCTCTCAAAGAGAGGACATATCCGGGTAAAAGAGGACGCATGGTCACCCTGCTTAACCCTGTATACCCTGTTCAGACAGATAATTGCTACCACCTGGCCTGAATTACAAATTAACTCCCTCAGTTTAAAATACTCCCTGTTCCCTTTTATTCAGTGCCAGATCCTTGATGCAGATTCATGGTTGACGACCTTGGGTTCGTTCACCGCCGCTCTGCTGACATGGGTTGTCTTAAGTTCTCTGTATGTCCTGCTTTTGGTAAAGCGTGCACTTTTTTTGTTCTCAAACCTAATATTTTAACACCATCATATTGGTTAATAAAGTTATTGTGTTTAGCTTGCATGAACTATGCTTTTATTTTTTTATTGTTGTGTTTAGGTAATCCCAGCTAAACTGTCGTTCCACTGAGTGATCTGACTTTTGCCCTCAGCGTGTGAGTTACTTTGCAACACAACTGGTGCAGAGTTGCATGGACTGGGTGTGTTTTGTGTGTGCAGTCAGTTTGTATTGCTGCATGTGTGGGAGAAAATTAAAGAGCATTCATCTTTCTATCAAGAAAGTATACTTCAAATTACAGGCACAAACAGGTTAGTGCATGTTGTGCACGACTCTGTCTATCAGCATAATCTTGACACCACTTCAGGTTTCACACTGGCACAAACTGGCATCGGTCAAAACAAAAGAAAAAGTGACATCCTGTCCACACCTCTAAGAATGATTTTGCACCAGACACCCACAGCCAGATGCATCCCGTTTCCTCCGCAAAAACACAAAATGACAAGCAGTTTTCTGTTTCCAAGAAGCAGCACCACGGAGCATTTGCCATTGATTGGCTTGGATGAGATTTGCATAATGTGTGGGCTGAAATGACGCTGAACAATAAGCGTTTCAATACGACTGGGCAGTTTAAGATCTATGGCAACCAAACAGGGAATAAACAACAATTCAAGAAACAAAAAGTCACTCTCAGCTCTTACATTTCAGCTTCAGCTCAATGCCGTGATTGTCTCATTGGCCTACATTCCGTTTCTAACTAAACACTCACATTTATCTCTAAATCAGCCTCATAATCTCTGCTTTTATGATTTGGCATTACCATAATAAATAGAAAGCCAAATTAAAAATGACATCACTGTCTGTCCTAGTGGTACTTAAACGCTCCACCTTGTCTCTTTTTTCCTTAAGAAGTGTTGAGCAAAGGGGCTGATTTATTGATCGAGACTATGTGTCTGTGAAGGCGTGCACACGGGGATGAGGAGGATTATGTATCAGCAGTGTGATGTTGTTGACACTCCTGTCGCCTTTGCAGCTTTGAAAAGCCAAGGCCTGGATCTCTGCCCATTCTGAGTGTGCCTAAACGCATGAACTGAGAAGAGAAAAATAATCAAGTTTAAGAGGTCATTAGAGGAGTTTTTGTTGTGAGATGCAGTGGGATTTGTGTGTGAGTCTTTGGGGTGTTAGATGAAAGAGAGGTGGACAGTTGGCAGCCCCTGGCTCCAGTGTGCATGGTGGGTATCCGGCTTGGCCTAAAATGTTTCCAGTTGGGATCTGTCTGTCAACCAAGACAAGACACACACACACACACACACATGCTTGGATATAGGTTTAGATGTCAGGCAGAAGATAGGATGTCATCTAAGAGAGCTCCACACAAGATTGAGACTGTGTAGTTTGGCACAGAGTTCAGTCAGACTGGTAATAGATAACATCAGTTCCAAAAAGGTTAGGGTCAGGGTACATAACGTAGGTATGCAGCCTTAAAATGTAAATGAAAACATAATTTTGTGNCAGTAGGTATGCGGCATAAAATGTAAATGAAAACATAATTTTGTGATTTAAAAGTATCGTAAGTAATGTGCAGAAAATATCAAATGATTAGAATTTCATGGAAAATATTAGCTCATATTGAATTTGATGGCAACACATTTTTAAAACCAGCTCTGGCCTTTCTGTGTGGAGTTTGCATGTTCTCCCTGTGTATAGGGGGTTCTCTCCAGGTTCTCCAGCTTCCTCCCACCATCCAAAGACGTGCATGTTGGGTTACTTGGTCCCTCTAAATTCTCCCTATAGGAGTGAGTGTGAGCATGAATGGCTATTAATCCTTATTTGTGTTGGTCCTGAGATGGGCTGGTGACCTGTCCAGGGTGTACCCTGCCGCTCACCTGCTAAAAATGCTGGGATATGCTCCATCTTACCCACAACCCATAATTGACTAAGCGGTACAGAAAATGAATGAAGGAACATNTCTTACCCGCAACCCATAATTGACTGAGCGGTACAGAAAATGAATGAAGGAACATCTCAAAACATTGGGACAAGGCCTTGTTAACCATTATGGAGCATCCTTTACTTAACAACAGTCCATTAATATCTGGGAACTAAGGAGACCAGTTGCTGGATCTCTGGGAGAAGAACGTTGTACCATTGTTGTCTGACATTTGATCCTCACTGCTCAACAGTCCTGGGTCCTGAGGAAATAATTGAGCTTTCCTAGATATTAGTTTTACAACTTGTAATAAGTGTACTGTCTAAAGTACACATTTCTTTTAAGTTTGAATTTTTTTAAATTTGATCATGTTTTTAAAACTGTTTTTTATTGTATGTTCTTTGTTTTTCCTTTCTCTTTTGTTTTTAAATTTAAATTTAAGCTTCTTCTTTTCTCTTTCTTATTTTTTATATTTCCACCTGCACTCATTTATCAAACGAACATGGAAATGAGCACACATCTGATCCGAGGAGCAATTTTGCAATTGAAACCACATGTGAGTCATGAAACATTTGTATCGGACCAATCCCAGCGTAAGAAGGATGGGGGCTTGATAAATGTGTCAGCTGAAATCCATCATTATTTACATGTTTCTCCCCTAATTATTTGAGATCGAGTGGCCTCGCCCAGTGAGGTTAAACTATGGAGAGGAGAAGTTCTGCGAAAAGAAGTTAACTTTTCAGAGGTAGAAAAGAATAAAGAGGTGCTGTTTGACAGCCAAAAAACTAAAGGCAAGGCAAAGGCTAGCACAAAAACGCTACATGGAAGAGGATCACAGAGGCAGTTAATAGCCTCACCCTTGCTGATCTGTCTCCGGCTGAGGTATAAATAAAATTCTCAATAAGTAGCATTGATGCCCATGTTTAATGTTGTATTAGTTGTATTTGTTTATAATTTGGATAATGGCCCATGCCTGGTAACCGAAAGTCACAATTCTTTACTTTATGCACTTGAAAATATAAACAGCACACTAAGAGATCAATGAAAACATTAAAAAACACTGCATAAAAACACTAAAAGTTGTCTGGATGACTGAGAATCTACACCAACAACTGACAAGATGTCAATAATTTCTGTATGAACATGCGTGCCACATGCTCAGTTGGTGTTTTCCACTTTGTCTCTGTTTACTATAAATGAGCTTCATTCCCAGAGGAGACAGCAATGTTCTGGGATCATTTTTACACATGGCTTCTTTGCTTCAATCTGGATTAGTAAAAGGCATGATGAGCTGTGCTCACAGACAATGGTTTCTGTATGTGTTCCTACAACTGAGTTCTACTGATGTCCATGACTGACTCATACCTGAGGGCCTGAAGATCACAGGCATTCAGTATTCCTGTTTGGCCTCGCCCTATGCGCACAGAGATGACTTCAGATGCTTTTCATCTTTTGATGTTATGGACTGTTGATGATGTAATATTCGCATTACAATGCTGAACATTTTTCTGCCATAATTGCACATTTTTTCAACAATTTTTCCATTGTTTTATCAAAAAATGAATAGATGTCCCAAAGGCATCTATAATCACAAAGAACCTTTCTGCATTGCCAGCACAGAAGTGTAAATAAGCTTTTGCCAAAGGCACTGACACAACCCCATACCACCTCAGTACCTGACTTTTAGACTTGCTGAGGATAGCAGTCTGCATGGTTCTTTTCATCCTTGATTTGAAGCACTCAGCATCCATTTCTTCAAAAACAGATGTGAAATATTGATTGGTCTGATTATGGTACACTTTTCCACTATGTGATGCATACTTGATGTTGATGTGCCCAAAGAAGAGGACAGTACCTCTATATGAGCTGAATATTAAAATTCTAAGTAGCATTTGCAGTGACTTAGCAGACTGTGGATGCTGTTTATGTACATGTATGTTTGAAATAACAACATAATTATTACTTTTACTTCATTATTTACTCCAAGCTGTTTACTTTTCAAGTGTGCTTCAGATCTGAAATGTATGCATACTAACTAATTAAATTAAGCTTACAAGAAAAAAGATGAAAACTCTTCAGCTTCCTTGTCTGCAATTAAATAAAAGTAAAAGTAATTGTGAAAGTCACTACTTTTACTTGTTTTTTGTTCTTTATTGTTTGGTCCCAAATTGGACTTATTAGAACTTGTTCAATTTTGTTTTGAAATTGGTAGTTACATAGGAACAAAGGAAAGGTGTTGTCTTTTAGATATGTGTTTTGCAGGTTAATGGTCCAGGCCTCAGGGAGCCAGAAATGAGGTCATGGATTTTTGGAAACCAGGAGTTTGATGTCAAGTAGGTCAAAGAAAGACTCAGTTTGCTGAGAAAGGGTGGAAGGTTAATGGTGCTAAATCAGGCAGCAGCAGAGGTAAGGTGTAAATGTTTTTTTTTTTTATGTGTTTTTTTTTTGGGATATCCAACTTGGCTCATTTTTCAGTTTCCAGCCAGCTACAGAGCAGAAGTTCAAAACTGATACAACTGACTCAGAGTCAATTAGAGCATTTAGTTTATGATGCCTTCCTCAGTCGTACAGCATTAACAGTTTCCAATGAGAAATATTTCCCAGCTTCCTCACTGAGTGTTTAGATATGACTCAACAGAGGAAGACAAGAGGAAACAGAAACAATAAGGGGAAACAGAAAAATGACCATTTGTCTTGTTTGATAGGAACAAACCTCTGATCGCTCATCCCAGAGATATTCAGTTGCATGTCCCACAACATGGGGAAAAAAATGTGCTTCACAGACAACTGAACCACAGCATGTGTTCATATTCTGATATGTTTTGACAGCTCAGAGTTCCTCAATATTGAACTCTGCTGAATGGGGAATGAAAACATCTGGGGAAAAAGGTTAGAGCAGCATTTCAGGACTTCCCCTCCTGATGACACATACCAGCTCACAGCAGAATTTGTTAATTTAAAATGGCACAGGTTTATTCACACTCCCACATATGCACTCACTTTGAATATTGCTCATGTGCTCCTTGTGCAAATTCACTGCTGCACATCAAGCCATGAAAAACAGAACAATGAAAGATAAACGCAACCAAGGGCTCATATCAGATTGAAAGTACAGTAACATAAGTCCAGTCTGGTTGAGATTAATTCCTCTCAGGTGCTGACAGCCATTGCTCATGTTTAAACTGAGCCAGGAAAGCAGGTGGGTTGACTGGCAGACAGACAGGTGCAGTAAATTGATAGAGTGTCTTGTAGATACCTTATCAAGACAGACAGGCAGACAGCTAGAGATGAAACATTATTTATGAACCTTTCTCTTTATCTTCGCGTTCAGTAGCAATGCACAGAGTAAAGTGAGCCCCCTCCTACCTTCCACTAACTCTGAAACAAATCCCTAGTGGGAATATAAAGCTGACACGATGCATACAGCACCCATCATAAACGCTTTTGCTTTCTCTTATCAAACTATCCAGAACAGCAGTACTTTGTTGGAGCTCACTTTGATTAATGGCTGATGCAAAAAAAAACGCTCTATTTACTGCATGTAGGTCAGCTTGTACCTGCTTAATAATTATGTGGCAAAGCCTTGATGTGCCCAAAATATGTAAAAACTTTACTTTTACTGTACTCACTGTGGGACACAGCAGGATGTTGCAGCTGGTGTCTGACTTGGTCCAAAAATATTATCTTGCTCTAAATCAAGATCATACAGATATTTTTTCATTTGTCATGCTAAGAAAGAGACCACAGTGGGCACTGCTGTCCAGACTAAACTGTTTTTGCTTTTGGTTATTCCATTGTTTGGCCCACACTGAAACATCTCAACTAGTTGGGCTGCCATTCATTTTGTACAGACACTAGTGCATGCTGATGTAAAGTATGATCCTGATTTTCAGGGTTCCTAAATCTTTTTGGGATGGGAGTCTGATCACTGTGCAAAGCATTCTCCAGCACATCCCAAAGATTCTCAATGAGGTTCAGGTCTGGACTCTGTGGTGGTCAATCCATGTGTGAAAGTGATGTCTGATGCTCTCTGAACCACTCCTTCATAATTTAACCCCAATGAATCCCTGCCTTGTAATCTTGGAATATGCATATGCTATTAGGAAAGAAAAAATCTATTGATGGAATAACCTGCTCATTCAGTTTATTCAGGTAGTCAGCTAAACTCATTTTTTTGGACACAAAATGTTGCTGAACCTAGACTTGACCAACTGCAAAAACCACAGATCATAGACTGCCCCCACAGCCTTGTAAAGTAGACACTAGGCATGATGGGTGCATCGCTTTATCTGCCTCTGTTATTACCCTGATGCTCCCATCAATCTGGAACAGGACTAATCGGGATAGGACTAATCAGATCACATGACCTTCTTCCAGCTCCAGAGTCCAACCTTTATGCTACCTAGCAAACTGAAGCTTTTTTTCTCCAGTTATCCTCCCTGATTAGTGGTTTTCTTATGGCTACTTATGGCTTTTTTTTTTTTTTTGACCAGGCAGTGTTTGTTCTTCTGTGGCATTACCCCAGTAAAATTAAAAGTTTCCATCTATCTCAGCTGTCTTTTAGAGTTATTCAACAAATGCTACTATTTAAAGATGCTTAACCACCATGCTATTCTAACAGAGCATCCTCTGACCGGGCCAATCATGTTATTTATCATTATTTTGTTATTTTAAAAATGGTGATCTGCATCCTTATTAAAATTGTTGGTCTTAAGCTGGATTAATACTTGCACAGCATCTGTGCACGGTAGGGTTGGCGCAGTTGACATAAGTGAAATGTGCTCTTGCACTCCAACGTCCAAATTCAGCAAGAAGCTTCAGAAATCTGGAAAACAGTAATCACAAACCGACCAATCACAAGGGAGTACTTCTGCGTAACTGCGTTGCAAACAGTGTTGCACGTCAAGTATGGAAGAGGTGTGTGTCAAGCCTCCACAGAGCTTACGATGGTGATGCCGTAACCAACCTTAATCTCTTCACAAGGTTTCAAAACCTCTCATATAAGAAGTAGTAAAACAGGTGTTTAATATGTATGCTAAGGTCTCAGACTAACAATAGCACATTTATGACATCTATGTAAAAAATTGGACTAGTTGCTATCCAAAAGTCTCAAATGTAACCACAGTTACCTGCAAGAATACGTGTTGTGTGAGTGTGCAGAAAATTGTCAGTGACTTGTTTGATAATCAGTTTCGTTTGAATTTTTGGATGTGCAAATTTAATGGAAAAATGTGCAAGTGTCATTCAGTAAACCCCAATAGCATGAAGTTAAGTTGTGTTCACACTCATATGCGCTTGAAAGTTACTTTGTGTTCAAGTATGCAACAGAAATATCTCAATCATTCTGGCTCTTTGTTATGACACAATTCTGCTCTGGTGCTTCTCTTTCTGTCAGTGGTCCTTGAGATGCCTCAGCTGTTTATATAGAGCCCACCTGGGCTTGACTGTATCCACAATTAAGAGAGCGGAAACTGATAAGGTGTCACAGTTGAGGATCAGACAGAAAGACAAGTCGTGACGTTGTAAAATGGACAAAATAACAGTATCCTCCATCTTTTTCAACTTGTTGAAGTTTGCTATATCCAACATACCAACAAATAGAGATGGCTGAACAAAATAAAGGAAACCCTGAGTCAGGCTTTTGTAGATGAGAGCTCAAACCTAAGCCATACTTCACTGAAAGGTACATAAATTATTTTTATATCATAAACTGATGTGACAAAGATCAAAATATTTTTTAATAATTCCAACTAACAGGAGTGGAGAAAATACCCCCACAGTCAAACATGGTGATGGCAACATCATTCTGTGAGAATGTTTTTCAGCAGCTTTCCAGAATACCTGGAATATTAGGCTGGAGCAAAGATTTGCATGTGAGCATAACAACAACTCTAAGTATACTGTCAAGACAGCATGTGGGTGGCTACAGCTCAACCTAAAGTGGTGGGGTTTGGACCTGATCCCAGAACATTATCTCTCTAGAGGCCTGAAAATGATGCTGCCCATCCCACTGTTAAACTTGCTTGCAACAATTGACTATCCTGAAACTGTCTCTTTGTCTTAATTATGAAGCATATCTTTACCAAGGCCTAAATTTTGAAAAGGATTCCTCATCAGCTCCTTTGAACTTTAAGTACTGTAGCTCAGCTTTGTACAAAGGGCAACTCTGCTTTTTAAAACTATTGGCATGATTACGACTTTAAAACCATTTGGCTTTGCAATTACTTACTTCATTGTTCGTTCCATTGCAGCTCTGTACTTAACTACAGTACTTCCAGTCAGATGGAATATGATTCTCCTCATTAAGAGTTCATCTCAGATTAATTTCCCCCACTCTGTTGCCTGAAGGCATAGACGCTATAAAACTATGTACTTTAAAACAAAGATTCCCTTCTTTCTTTTTTTCTTTCTTTTTTTCCCTTGCTCTCTGGGAATCTGTTCCTTTCAAGCAAACTTTTTCATGGGATAACAGCAACCTTTATCTTTAGATTCCTCCCACTTTTTTTTTTTAAGTGAGGGTTTAAGAATTAGTTAAACATATCAGACATGTTACTCTTTCCTTACTCTTTGGCTTGTGCTACAAGATGTATAATAACCCTAATAACCATAATTTGAATTTGTCTGATGAATTGACAAGATTTGGCTGAATGCCACGTCTGCTTCACATTACTTCAATTTTGACAATTTGTCAGGGAGTAATCAGTCTGGAGATGCTTGAAATAGGGTTTGCCAGGCAGTTGGTAGATGGAATGTATCTCAGGGATTCCTGCCAAGCTGTTCAGGCAAGCTCAAACTCAGAGTACTGAGAGAAGGGGGGGGTCAATAAGGGCAGTCAAAAAGAGACATTTTTGCAGACATGTATTGCCAGTCATAGTGTAGATAAAATTACATGACNGAGGGGGGGAGGGGTCAATAAGGGCAGTCAAAAAAAGACATTTTTGCAGACATGTATTGGCAGTCATAGTGTAGATAAAATTACATGACTGAGATTGAAGGTTTACAGAAGGGATGAAAGATTTAAACTCTTGAAGGTTCTCAGCTAACTTGTATGTTTACCCAACACATTGCAGCTCTTTTCAAAATCTTTAGCATTTTGCTTTTTTACTATTACATGTCTCTGTCCTGTACCACAAAGGTAAGCATACAGCAGTAAAGTATATACAGCAATCTCGTCACACTCCTACGGAAACCAGTCCTTCAATCTGAACACCACAGCAATTATGAACTCAAGCCTCAAAACTCAACAGCAGTCTTTTCCATGATCATGCATTAATCTTTCCTAATAATCAGTCATTGCATGACTTGTTTTAGCAGTTGCAGCCTTGTTTGATGATGTTGCACAATGCTCAACTGTATTACTCTTTGTGCCAGGAACAGGAATAGCAAGTCAATAAAAAGGGCTGGTTCTATAACAGCTCAGAGTTCTGACTCATTAGAAAATGTTTTACTGGAAAGATCCAGAAGTTCAAACCAGATGGTCACATCTTTTTTAGTAGTTTTAGCTTCAGTACAGGGAGTGATTTAAAAGGTTGTTTGTGCACACAGCTAAGAGGCCTATCTGAAAGTCAGGTTTCCTCGTTTCCTCAAATGTCAGTAGTTTTTAACACGAAAGATGTGTTCAGTTTGTGCCCTTTCAGATTTCCCTCCTGTGCTCCATTTTTTCATTTATAATTTATTTAAAAATACCTTTTACATATATGTTAGGCCTGTCAAAACTAACAGCTAAAATAATGCTAAAAATTGAGTTGTAATCCACTCCAGCATGTCACGTCCTTTCTGCACCACCTCACATGCTGGATACTGGATAGCAACACTGTGACAGAACAAAAGAAGAGACAAGAGTCAACATTAGACTGGCCTTTAATGGCAGGAGAGAGTCCAGAGAAAAGACAGGGTGCAAGACGGATGCTGAGTTTTTTAGGGGCAGCACAATGTGAAAATCTGCCNGTTTGTTAGGGGCAGCACAATGTGAAAATCTGCCTAGGTTCAGTAGTGCCACTCTAAGAATGAAAGCCTACTGATAATCAGTATTTGTTGAATGTGCTGGCAATCCAAGCTAGAGACAGTTTGGCCTGAAACAGGGGTCTCAAACTCCCAGCCCCTGGACCACATCCGACCCACTCTTCTCCTCTATCCAGCCTCCGACCCTGCAGCCGTGTAACATGCTGGAGTGCACAGGTTTGCTGTGGAACAGACTGTTCGGCATCACCACTGATGGAGCCCCATGCATGACCGATAAAAAACACGAGACCACAGAGCATTGTTACATTTCATAACCAAAACANCGACCGATAAAAAACATGAGACCACGGAGCATTGTTACATTTCATAACCAAAACAGCTTATTGTTTTCCACCTCATCTAAACTGTGAAATAAAATTTAGAAAAACGCATTGACATTGGAGTTAAACCTGGTTTTCAAGCATGAGCCTGTTAAAAATAATTCCACTACCACCCCTTCAACCTCCAAATATGAAATAACTTGAATTCTAGTGGAATGAGATCAGGTACTGTATCTGTGTGATATTTATTTAAATCTCTCACCCATCTCATCCATCCTTCAGTGTATCAACCATGAGTGTAGAATTGAGTAGGAACAAGGTAGGTTAAGGTCCCTACCAATACCCAGCATCTCCTTGGTTGGTTGTCCCTCTCTTTTTCAATGGCACAAGACAGCTGAGAGTTACTGCACTCTCTCAGCAGCCTCCCTGCTTTGAGTCATGCCTTGTAAACAATTTAAACTGTTCTGATTGGCTTCGTGCTTGTATTTATTGCTATGTGATTGGCTCTCACAGCTGTGAGTCACTCTGTTCAATAAAGCTAGCGCTTCTAGCTAGTGTCGGTGTTGCTAATGGTGGTTGTCTCCAGTCAGAACTTCAGGAGCAAAGAAAAGAAAGGACAGGAGTTATTTTAGAGTGAGTCGATGTAAAAGTTTAAGTCACAAATAAATAATTTTCCAACTGCCATTGTGTCATGAATGGTGTAATAGTGGCCACTAAACCAAACACTTGTTTCCTTATCATAAATCAATGTCATTTTGTCAGATGACAGAATCAAAGCTGCAGATAGTTTAGAGAGAGGAGGAGATTCTGAGGTAGGTGAGGTGGAGAGGAAGGTGAGCTTTAGTTCTCAGAGATGTGACTTGACCTACATAATTGATTAAAATCTAATCAAAGTCATAATATGACACACTGAAGTGTTTGTCTGACCTTCACATAATATTGTACAGACTAAAAAAAAAACTAAAAGAAATTTTTGTTTAATACAGATCCCTGCAAAAAATGGAGCATATTTTTTTATATGGCTTGCAATGAAAATGAGAGTAAATTTAAATATAAATACCAAACTTGGTGGGAGAATGTTCCTAACCCCATGCAAACTCTGACCATGGCGTACACACAAAATCTGGGAAAACGGGAAACTGCGACACCAATGGTACAAAATACAATCAAGGAAATGATGAAGTGAACAGTCTACTGCCAAGACTGAAAGAGTGGGACAGACTGGATCATCAAGACGTGATGCAACACTTATGAAACACACTAGAGAAGTAGATTTCCTTTATTTATTTATTTATTCTTACACAATCCTTTTGTAGTTGTTGTCCCAATTTCTGTCAAGACAGTCTCCACGTCCCGCAGCTCCTTGGCCACATTCTTAATAGTGGTGATCGTGTCCCTCTGCACCTGTGGGACTTATTCAGAGGACACGTCTGCTAGGGTGCTACATTGAGTCTCTGGCCTCTCCAATCACAGCTGCAGCACCGCCGACCCAGCTGGAACACCCAGGAACTATAAAGAAATATTTTTAACACTAAATAAACTGCTACCAATCTCAGATGTATCTACATATTTATTTTATACCCTAAACAAAAGACATTACCGGCATCATTACTATCATTTAGCAGACGCTTTTCTCCAAAACAGTGTACTATGGGCTATAACGTCTTGCCTAAAGCCCCAAATGGAAGGTCTTACTGTTCACCCCTGTGGGATTCGAACTATCATCTCATGCATTGCATTTCTGACATTGTAGATGACCACGCTGTGCCCTGCAAATAAAACCTTTTTACATTAGTCAACATTGTCCATCAGAATCTCTGTGTCACACACTGAAAAATTACGCTTCTTCCCTCTTTTTCCCTCCCAAACTATCATGGACATGATGTGATGAATGTGTATGGGTGTTCACTTATAGCCACCATGTGGGAGTGGGAAGGTGTTCCCTCACGTGCACCCGNTATGATGTGATGAATGTGTATCATGGGTGTTCACTTATAGCCACTATGTGGGAAGGTGTTCCCTCACGTGCACCCGCTTTAGAGTTGATTCTGATTCATAAATGGAAACAGGCATGGGACATGCGTGCGCAGGCTTTTATAAATCTGGAAGTTGATCAGGCACATTTCCTTTTTGCGCCACAGACGCCACCTGTANTTTTTGTGCCACAGATGCCACCTGTACTTTGCTTTGCTATGCACAGTTTTATGTATGAGGCCCCAGATCNCTTTGCTTTGCTACGCACAGTTTTATGTATGAGGCCCCAGATCCTAATGTCAGTCACTGAAAAGGACATTTTGCATTATAAACTTCTGCTTTTTCAGATATTCTATCCACTCAGTTCCGTATATAATTCTGCTAATAAATATCTTCCATAAGTGCAATAAAAACTTGTCTTCCAGGGGCTCTGTGGGCAACTTTTATATACCTACCAATGTTAAAATCAAACCTATACCCTTGGTATCAACTTAATTATTCAGACAAAATGGCTTCTGCTCTGTCTCCCACTCTCCTCTAAACTATCTACTTTCTCCTTTTTCATATGTCTTTAATATTATCTGTTTGTTTTCTTTTCCTCTCTGTTTTCATTTGCCCTTTTGATAAAGCAGCAGTTCCAAAGTCAAGGTCTGGGTGGATTTTACAGAGGTTTATGAAACACATAAAACCTGATTTACAATGGAAAGACCCTTCTTTTCATTCAGGCATAAAACTGATGGCAGTTACAACATATGAGACTTCCTGGTATACCAGAATTTCAACTAGAGATTATGCACATGATACTGACATGAGAAACCTTGAGTTGTGTAGATGCATTTGTTTCTATTCACCCTGATAAACCAAAGTTAACTGTTAAATATTGGGAATCAGTGAGCTAACACTAGTCCTTTTTATTCTTGTTCACAAACCAAACAACGAGAAAATATTTGCCAATAAATTATCATTTAATCAATTAAGTTAAATGAAATAAAATTCGATAAAAGTACTGGCAGACAGAGCAAAGAGACCAAGATTTTGTAGGAAATGTGGAGAAATTGTATAAGTAAGGAGAAAAATAAAGATTTTACTTGGATTTTATTGCTGGAGGGAGCTCAAAGAAAAAAACAAAAATAGAGATACAGAGTTTGCTGTTGATATTCAATAGCTGTTGAGCTCTAGCTCAGAGTTGCTTTTGCTTTACTTGGCTCAGTAAAGATGTGTGTGTTTCTAATCATGACAAGAAGACAGTCGTGATAATTTCTCCCTTTCTTCTGTGTGGGCTGTAAATTGAGGAGATTGAAGATGTGATTGATTTCTATTTTTTTTTTTTTTATGTTTGTTTAATTTTTAATTTAACCAAAACAATCAATACAACAACAGTTTCAAACACTCGAATGAAAAGCAGAGAGAAGGAAATCTTATAAAATCTGCCCCTCTCACACAAATATTTAAATCAATAAGTCAAATTTATTCAACTAATGAAATGTAACCAAAACCAGCTGTAGGCCAACATGCCGCTGAGAACAGATACTTCACATTTTACTCTTCATTTATTATTTATAAACTACCATAGAACAAAACTAATTAACCTAATTCATAATATTTTCTTATCCTGGTGTCTTTAACAATCTTTTTAAAACTGATCATTGATTTTGCTTCTTTAGTTTCTTTATCTAGATTGTTCACTGACTGTACACAGAAGCACATTGCTCCAACGCTTCATTTCTGAATCTCATTTTTTTTTAAATAAATATCTCATATCCTTTTAAATTATAATGATTTTGTCTTTTTTTCAGATCTTTTTTGTATATTGCTCAGTAAAGATTTCCAATGAGCTTTATACATTAGCTTCAAAAAACTGTAATCAACTAGTTCACCAAATTTTAATAATTGTTACCTAATAAATAATGGACTGGATGCATCTCTAAATCTGCTTTGACTAATGATGGGTCTTGCTCTTTTTGTAGAATGAAAATTCTAAAAGAAAAAAAAAAAGAATAGGCAAATTTATTTGTACAGCACATTTTATGTACAAGAGAGTTCAAAGTGCTTTACATAAGACATTACAGCAGATATAATACATTATTGTTCATGGAGTCCTTCACTTTATGTAACATAGCAATTGTTTTTACTATTTTTGTTTTTATACCATTAATATGTAACTTCCATTAAATATTTTCATCGACCTTAACACCCAAAACTTATTTTCTCTTACTCTACCAATGTGGCTAAATTCTAAAAACAGTGTAATTTTAATATTTTTATCTCTTTTACTAAATACCATGAAATGTGTTTTATCNGTATCTCTTTTACTAAATACTATGAAATGTGTTTTATCCAGATTTAAGGATAATTTATTTACATTAAACCAGTGTT